>WNGS01155599.1:0-11392 GCA_020271785.1 Procambarus virginalis
GGATAAGGAGTAGTAGCAGTAAGGTCAGTGATGAATACAGTCTCTCCTGTGTAGGCGACGTTGGGCACAGCTGATTTCAAGACGATCGATTGTAGAGCCGCTGTGTCCCGCAGGATCTTAAGTCCAAAACGTCCCTCTGAATCTGAACCGTGGGTAGTGATAGTTCCTGGATATGCTAGATCTCTTGCTAAAGAGAGAGAGATCATTAGCATGAACACCAACATTCATTACAGGCTTACCGAACTTAGGGTGAGTAGGTTTGGGCTTAGGAGGTTCTAGGTTACCTTTAGATTGGGACTTACCACATTTTTCTATGGTATGTCCATAGAGTCGACAATACCTGCAGTACAGTTGAGAGGTACCTTGATCTGGGCTCGCTTTCTCGTAACTGTACCAAGACTTCTTACTGGTAGGTTCTGGTGTCAGCCGGTGGATGAGGCTGTAAGTGTCAGCTGACTTCGCGCACTTCACCAAATCGGTCTCTTCTTTGTCTGCTAAGTATAGGCGGACAGGAGGAGGTACACGTCTCAAAAATTCTTCAACCAGTATGAGGTTGACAAGCTCTGGAAAAGTAGAGACATGTGCTGCCTCCAGCCATTTCATGAAATATCTCCGTTTGGTGTTAGCAAATTCTAAGAAGGTGGTGGTACTTGCCTTGACGTAGTCACGGAACTTTCGTCGATAGCTTTCGGTGGAGAGAAGGTAGGCGTCCAACACAGCTTGCTTCAAGGTGGTGTAGTCGTTTTCCGATGCCAAAGTGCTGAGTGTGACGGCTGCTCTACCTGTTAAATGTACTCGGAGAAGGGTAGCCCATTGGTCGTCAGGCCAACTAAGTTGATTAGCAAGGGTCTCAAAAGTAGTGAAGAACACATCAACCTCCGTTTCTATGAACGGGGGCATTAACTTACTTGCATGGGAGACATTGAAACTTGGAGGAAGACTAGCTGCAGCTTGTTGGAGTTGAGCTTGGTGTGTAGCGTCCATCGCGAGTTCTCTGCTATGATAGTCTAGAACTGAGTCTGCCTGTCGTTTGTCGTGTTCGCGTTGCATCTCGAGTCGCTCTTTGTATAAGGCCAACTCACGTTCACTTTCTTCTTTCCGGATGGCAGCTGCACGCTCTAGTTCTTCCTTTCTGATGGCAGCTTCACGCTTGTTCTTCCTTTCTGATGGCAGCTTCACGCTCTCTGATTGCGGCTGCTTCCTGTTGTTGCTGTAGGGCGGCTTGCTGTTGCTGCAGGGCGGCTTGCTGTTGCTCCTTCTCGAGCTTTGCGAGCTCTATTTTGAGTTTTATTGCCGTCAAATCATGCTTCTCTGAAATGGTATGTTGTTCGTGAGTATCAGAATCTATCTTCCCTTCATCCAAAAGATAATCTAAAATTATATTATGTATGGCATACTTGTTGGCGTCAGGGGGAACTTCTAATTGATACTCATGTGCAAGAGTTCTCAATTCGACCCTCTTAGCATGACGTAAGTTCCCTATTTCACTTTCTGGATCTGCCTTGAAAGCGTGGATACGAAACATTGTAAAAAATGGCAAATAAATGAGACACGAATATACTGTGAGAATATGGTGAATGTCAGAAACAGGAAACGTGGCAACTGTTACCTATCCTGTGGAATTATTAATAATTAAAGTTAATTCAAGATGGTAAATGATTAAGGTCGCAGGAAATCTTGTACCTGGTACTCACTGTGGGAGGATAAAGGCAAGAAAATCCTACTAATTAGTTGAAACTTAGTTTCAAAAGACAAGTGAAACACTAAATGGTTCCTAAGGAAATGAGGTAGCCCAAAAATGTAGTCATACCTTGCCGAGTCACTATAGAACATAAGCAAGGTACCCACTGAAATTGAATATGGTATTTACAGAATTAGCGAACTTCGTGCTCAAAAGAAAGAAAGCTAATTCCCTACCTTGAGTAAATACCATCAATTCTGACCAACGAGTAGGGGTGCGAATGTCAACTGGTGACGAGAACTATCGGCGAGGTCCCAACTCGCCAATAATAGTCCGTGCTAGAGGATCTTTGGCCCTCTTTTTCCTCCTAGAATCGGATTGCAGAAATTAGGTGCTATTGACCCGGAGACAGACCACAGTACCAGGGTACCTATGTGATAATCTGTCAAAAATGTGAGAAATATCTGAGGGACAAAAGATGTTAAACACGGGTAATAACACAAGAGGGGGAGACGACCAATTAAGAGTATGACTGCGGCCGACAGTCACCACGTAATCCAAAGTTGTCTCACACTCACCATATGCTACTCCCGTAATGCACAATATACACAGCACCATATAATAATAAACGTGATTAATGTAAATATTGAAAGCAAGGGAAATGAAAGCCAAGTACGCTTACCACAATTACCAATACCTGAGTGCAGCTCCTAGGACAGGCCCCCAATTATATGTGACGGTAACGTGTTGGAAATGGTGGTCGGCAGTCTTCCAAATAGCAGATGTCATTGCTGGGCCACATACATGTAAGTTATAAAAAAAAAAGGAAAAAAAAAGAGTGACTGCTTGTCTGATAATCTGTGGTAAGGTAGGGTAAGATACACGAAAACACAAATATAAAAAAATGCACTTTACGTAATATAGAAAACAAAATAAAATAAAATAAAGACAATTCCTTGGCATTTAAAATAATGTAAAAGTAAAACACGTAAAAATATATATAACAAACTAAAAAGGGGGGAACTGGTTAGGTTAACAGGAATACAAAGATAAATGGTGCTGGGAATATATGCGCAAGCTATCAACCTCTATTTGATCACACAAGGTGGGTCAAGTAGGTGTTCACAGCAAGAGCACTAGATATATTCTGACTGGAGAACTGCTGGCAGTCCTGACATTGGCTTGCGAGGAATGTGATTGGCGTGGAGCTGGAGTGGTGTGTTGTTGAACGGCCAATGAGAATGCAGGACGGCCGCAAGTCGGTAGTTTGGCTGGGAGTAGCAATTGGCGGGTCAACCAGGTGTGCAGGAGTGGGGGGAGGGGGAGTTTGCAAGTGCGTGGCTGGTCTTGATATACGTTTAAGCCACTGAATAACGTATCTTGAATATTGTGTTGAACGTGATGCTAGCAGAAGGAGCAGGCTAAATCTCTGGGAAGAGATTATCGTCACAATATATATATATATATATATATATATATATATATATATATATATATATATATATATATATATATATATATATATATATATATATATATATATATATATATATATATATATATATATATATATATATATATATATATATATATACATATATATATATATATATATATATATATATATATATATATATATATATATATATATATATATATATATATATATATATATATATATATACATTAGTATATTTTGGTAGCAGTCTTTCCTGTAGACATATATTATTAAATATGACCGAAAAAGTAAGATTAATAATTCTAACACGAATTTTCTCTATTTTCCTTATGTTTCTTTTTACTGGTGACGGTAAATGAAACATCAATTCTCCAAAATTCATTTTTATTTCTAGTCTGACGCGACACTTGAGCGCGTTTCGTAAAACTTATTACATTTTCAAAGACTTTAGTTTATCTACACACAACTTATGACTGAACTTATGACTGAAACAACATTGGCTCTTATACCTGCATTTGGGTGAGGTGATGTAATACAATACGGGGTACAGAATAGTGGGGTACAGAACAATGGGTATAGATAGAAGTTGGGTAAATATAGAACTGCAGAAGGCCTATTGGCCCATATTTCTTGATGTGTCTATATTGGAGCAGAGTCTTGAAGTGGGTAGAATATAGTTGTGTGTTAATTGGCTGTTGATTGCTGGTGTTAACTTCTTGATGTATAGTGCCTCGCAGATGTCAAGCCGCCTGCTGTCGCTGTATCTATCAATGATTTCTGTGTTGTTTACTAAGAATTCTCTGGTGATGGTTTGGTTGTGGGAAGAGAATATATGTTCCTTAATGGAGCCCTGTTGCTTATGCATCGTTAAACGCCTGGAAAGAGATGTTGTTGTCTTGCCTATATACTGAGTTTTTTGAGGCTTACAGTCCCCAAGTGGGCATTTGAAGGCATAGACGACGTTTGTCTCTTTTAGAGCGTTCTGCTCCGTGTCTGGAGAGTTTCTCATGAGTAGGCTGGCCGTTTTCTTTGTTTTATAGTAAATCGTTAGTTGTATCTTTTGATTTTTGTCTGTAGGAATAACATTTCTATTAACAATATCTTTCAGGACCCTTTACTCCGATTTATGAGCTGTGGAAAAGAAGTTCCTGTAAAATAGTCTAATAGGGAGTATAGGTGTTGTATTAGTTGTCTCTTCAGAGGTTGCATGGCGTTTCACTTTCCTTCTTATGATGTCTTCAATGAAACCATTGGAGAAGCCGTTGTTGACTAGGACCTGCCTTACCCTACAGAGTTCTTCATCGACTTGCTTCCATTCTGAGCTGTGGCTGAGAGCACAGTCGACATAAGCGTTAACAACACTCCTCTTGTACCTGTCTGGGCAGTCACTGTTGGCATTTAGGCACATTCTTATGTTTGTTTCCTTAGTGTAGACTGCAGTGTAGAAACCTCCGCTCCTTTCCATGACTGTTACATCTAGAAAGGGCAGCTTCCCATCCTTCTCCATCTCGTAAGTGAAACACAACACAGAATTCTGCTCAAACGCCTCCTTCAGCTCCTGCAGATGTCTGACATCAGGTACCTGTGTAAAAATGTCGTCAACATACCTGCAGTATATGGCCGGTTTCAAGTTCAAGTCGACTAAGACTTTTTTCTCGATAGTACCCATGTAGAAGTTCGCAAATAGGACACCTAGGGGAGAACCCATGGCGACCCCATCTACTTGCTTATACATGTGCCCATCCGGGCTCAAGAAGGGTGCCTCTTTAGTACAAGCTTGGAGTAGTTTCCTCAGGATATTTTCTGGTACGTCAAGAGGAGTACAGGCCAGATCACGATACACTCGGTCCACTATCATCCCGATTGTTTCCTCCACCGGTACGTTGGTGAACAGTGATTCTACGTCTAACGAGGCTCTTATTCCTGTCGCCCGTGTTCCCCGCAGTAAATCAACAAATTCCTTCGGGGACTTCAGGCTGAAGGCGCAAGGGACATAAGGAGCCAGTAAGCCGAATTGAAAACAGCCGAATTGAAAACAAAGGTCAACAAATTGATTGAAACTGTGAATGCCAAGAAATCCGGACTCCACCTGCCAGAGATTATTGGGGAATATAAACCTGGATATGCGTATGGAAATGTCAAGACACATAAGCCTGGAAACCCACTTCGGCCAATCATCAGCCTGATACCCACACTCACGTACAGACTGGCGAAACGACTCAACGACTCACTGGCATGACAGGTAACGCCTTAACCCACTGCACCACGCTCAGACCCTTAAAAGACATGGTAATTTTGGGGCATTTCAACACCGCAACCACCATCTTCCAAGAGCACCAGAGCAAGTGAGGGGTCAAATTTACGTTTTTTCATCAAGTCCCTGTTGAATATGGGAAGACACTGTGTCTATGCAATGCCCAACTTACCTGTCATGCCAGTGGCTGGAAGGCTTCTGTGCTGGCTAGGGTTCGAGTCTCCTGGTGGGAAATTGTTCTATAGTTGAATAACTACTCTTGCATGTTTAGGCAAGTTGGGCACTGCATAGACACAGTGTCTTCCCATATTCAACAGGGACTTAATGAAAAAACGTAAATTTGACCCCTCACTTGCTCTGGTGCTCTTGGGAGATGGTGGTTGAGGTGTTGAAATGCACCGAAATTACCATCTCTTTTAAGGGTCTGAGCGTGGTGCAGTGGGTTAAGGCGTTACCTGTCATGCCAGTGGCTAGAAGGCTTCTGTGCTGGCTAGGGTTCGAGTCTCCTGGTGGGAAAGTGTTCTATAGTTAAATAACTACTCTTGCATGTTTAGGCAAGTTGGGCATTGCATAGACACAGTGTCTTCCCATATTTAACAGGGACTTGATGAAAAAACGTAAATTTGACCCCTCACTTGCTCTGGTGCTCTTGGGAGATGGTGGTTGAGGTGTTGAAATGCCCCGAAATTACCATCTCTTTAAGGGTCTGAGCGTGGTGCATTGGGTTAAGGCGTTACCTGTCATGCCAGTGGCTGGATGGCTTCTGTGCTGGCTAGGGTTCGAGTCTTCTGGTGGGAAAGTGTTCTATAGTTGAAGAACTACTCTTGCGTGTTTAGGCAAGTTGGGCATTGCATAGACACAGTGTCTTCCCATATTCCACAGGGACTTGATGAAAAAACGTAAATTTGACCCCTCACTTGCTCTGGTGCTCTTGAGAGATGGTGGTTGAGGTGTTGAAATGCCCCGAAATTACCATCTCTTTTAAGGGTCTGAGCGTGTGCATTGGGTTAAGGCGTTACCTGTCATGCCAGTGGCTGGATGGCTTCTGTGCTGGCTAGGGTTCGAGTCTTCTGGTGGGAAAGTGTTCTATAGTTGAAGAACTACTCTTGCGTGTTTAGGCAAGTTGGGCATTGCATAGACACAGTGTCTTCCCATATTCCACAGGGACTTGATGAAAAAAACGTAAAATTGACCCCCTCTCTTGCTCTGGTGCTCTTGGGAGATGGTGGTTGAGGTGTTGAAATGCCCCGAAATTACCATCTCTTTTAAGGGTGTGAGCGTGGTGCATTGGGTTAAGGCGTTACCTGTCATGCCAGTGGCTGGAAGGCTTCTGTGCTGGCTAGGGTTCGAGTCTCCTGGTGGGAAAGTGTGTCTATAGTTGTATATATTATATATATATATATATATATATAATATATATATATATATATATATATATATATATATATATATGTCGTACCTAGTAGCCAGAACTCACTTTTTGGCCTACTATGCAAGGCTCGATTTGCCTAATAAGCCAAGTTTTCCTGAATTAATATATTTTCTCAATTTTTTTTCTTATGAAATGATAAAGCTACCCATTTCATTACGTACGAGGTCAATTTTTTTTTATTGGAGTTAAAATTAACGTAGATATATGACCGAACCTAACCAACCCTACCTAACCTAACCTAACCTATCTTTATTGCTTAGGTTAGGTTAGGTAGCCGAAAAAGTTAGGTTAGGTTAGGTTAGGTAGGTTAGGTAGTCGAAAAACAATTAATTCATGAAAACTTGGCCTATTAGGCAAATCGGGCCTTGCATAGTAGGCTGAGAAGTGCGTTCTGGCTACTAGGTACGACATATATATATATATATATATATATATATATATATATATATATTATAATATATATATATATATATATATATATATATATATATATATATGTCGTACCTAGTAGCCAGAACGCACTTCTCAGCCTACTATGCAAGGCCCGATTTGCCTAATAAGCCAAGTATTCATGAATTAATTATTTTTCGACTACCTAACCTACCTAACCTAACCTAACCTAACTTTTTAGGCTACTAAACCTAACCTAACCCATAAAGATAAGTTAGGTTAGGTTAGGTAGGGTTGGTTAGGTTCGGTCATATATCTACGTTAATTTTAACTCCAATAAAAAAAAATTGACCTCATACATAATGAAATGGGTAGCTTTATCATTTCATAAGAAAAAAATTAGAGAAAATATATTAATTTATGAAAACTTGGCTTATTAGGCAAATCGGGCCTTGCATAGTAGGCTGAGAAGTGCGTTCTGGCTACTAGGTACGACATATATATATATATGTATTTATATATATATATATATATATAATATATATATATATATATATATATATATATATATATATATATATATGCAAACAAGCTTGAATGGTCCCCAGGACTAGATACAACTGAAACTCACACCCCAGAAGTGACTCGAACCCATACTCCCAGGAGCAACGCAACTGGTATGTACAGGGAAGCCTTAAACCACTTGACCATCACGACCGGACATAAGGAAGTGATAGCCGAGGCTATACGAACCACTTCCCCGCCGGCACTCGGATGGTAATCTTGGGCATAGCATTTTATCAAATCACCTCATTTTTTGGGGCAACACGTGAGGAACACAAATGCAAACAAGCCTGAATGGTCCCCAGGACTAGATACAACTGAAAACTCACACCCCAGAAGTGACCATTCACTTCTGGGGTGTGAGTGTCCTGGGGACCATTCAGGCTTGTTCGCATTTGTGTTCCTCACGTGTGCCCCAAAGAATGAGGTGATTTGGTAAAATGCTATGCCCAAGATAACCATCCGAGTGCGGCGGTGAGGTGGTTCAAATAGCTTCGGCTATCACCTCATTTTGTCCGGTCGTGATGGTCAAGTGGTTTAAGGCGTCTTGTACATACCAGTTGCGTTGCTCCTGGAGTATGGGTTCGAGTCACTTCTGAGGTGTGAGTTTTCATTCATATATATATATGTGTGTGTGTGTGTGTGTGTGTGTGTATTCACTTAGTTGTAGTTGTATTTTACGGGGGTTGAGCTTTGCTCTTTCGGCCCGCCTCTCAACTGTCAATCAACTGTTACTAACTACACTTACTACTTTTTTTCCCACACCACACACACACACCCCAGGAAGCAGCCCGTGACAGCTGACTAACTCCCAGGTACCTATTTACTGCTAGGTAACAGGGGCATTCAGGGTGAAAGAAACTTTGCCCATTTGTTTCTGCCGGTGCGGGAATCGAACCCGCGCCACAGAATTACAAGTCCTGCGCGATATCCACCAGCCTACCTGGCTACCTGTGTGTGTGTGTGTGTGTGTGTGTACTCACCTATTTGTACTCACCTATTTGTGCTTGCGGGGGTTGAGCTTTGGCTCTTTGGTCCCGCCTCTCAACTGTCAATCAACTGGTGTACAGATTCCTGAGCCTACTGGGCTCTATCATATCTACACTTGAAACTGTGTATGGAGTCAGCCTCCACCACATCACTGCCTAATGCATTCCATCCGTTAACTACTCTGACACTGAAAAAGTTCCTTCTAACGTCTCTGTGGCTCATGTGGGTACTCAGTTTCCACCTGTGTCCCCTTGTTCGCGTCCCCCCAGTGTTGAATAGTTTGTCCTTGTCTACCCGGTCGATTCCTCTGAGGATTTTGTAGGTTGTGATCATATCTCCCCTTACTCTTCTGTCTTCCAGTGTCGTAAGGTGCATTTCCCGCAGCCTTTCCTCGTAACTCATGCCTCTTAGTTCTGGGACTAGTCTAGTGGCATACCTTTGGACTTTTTCCAGCTTCGTCTTGTGCTTGACAAGGTACGGGCTCCATGCTGGGGCTGCGTACTCCAGGATTGGTCTTACATATGTGGTGTACAAGATTCTGAATGATTCCTTACACAGGTTCCTGAACGCTGTTCTGATGTTAGCCAGCCTCGCATATGCCGCAGATGTTATCCTTTTTATGTGGGCTTCAGGAGACAGGTTTGGTGTGATATCAACTCCTAGATCTTTCTCTCTGTCCGTTTCATTAAGTACTTCATCTCCTATTCTGTATCCTGTGTCTGGCCTCCTGTTTCCACTGCCTAGTTTCATTACTTTGCATTTACTCGGGTTGAACTTCAACAGCCATTTGTTGTTTGTTGGTGTGTGTGTGTGTGTGTGTGTGTGTGTGTGTGTGTGTGTGTGTGGTGTGTGTGTGTGTGGGCGCAGTGACATTTTGGGCAGCTAGAGGAAGTGGCTAGATTCAAGAGGCCAGGAGCAAACTTTTGAATTGTCCACTGACTGTGTTGCCAGACGCAGGTGAGGAGTGTTGCTGCTATCTTACAATTCCACGTATATTAATCACTATGCGGATCCAATGTAGTTTTCTTCAGTAAACCTATCATTGATTTTAATACTGTGTTTGAGTAAGCCTTCATCTCTAGGGCTATTTGAGTAAACTAATTATATTGCACTGCATTACATCTGACATTGAATCCTTGGTTTATGACAATGAATAAGACCACTGACAAGTGTTGCTGGGACACGAGCGTAAGAACCCAGCTGGCGACCTTGACTGAGAGAGAGTAAAGAGGTAAGGATTTACCTGTGTATTTTCCCAGTGTCACGGCGAGCAAGTTCAACTGAGAGTAGCAGAGGTAAGGTTGGATTTCCCGACTCGCTAGTGGTACAATTCAAGACCAGCCCTTGGTAGACTGGTAGGCCCCCAAGGCGAGCAGTGGTGTCCAGGTACAGGGGAACGAAGACCCGCGGGAACGACCCTAACTACATAAGTTGAAAATGGGGAACCGTGACACTAGTACCCTGTAAAACCATCGATGAGGGGCCTGCTAGAGCACTTAAAGAAGAAGTAGCTCCATCACTGACCCCAGGAATAGTAGTAGCACCAAGCCGGGTATATTTCGCTTCCAGTAGATAAACGACACATGAGATTAAGAAACAAGAGGTGTATTGTAAAGAGTAATAATAAACAGCAGCTCCCCTAGAACTCTGTAACATCTCCACTGCTCAAACAATTGTGTATTAGTGATAAGACCTACCATGTATGTATAATGATTTACTGTTAATATATAGCCCTTGAAATAGAACATTCTCTGTAACTAGCTAACATTGTAATTATAAGATGTGAAGGATGGATGAAATTGTTTATGTAATAATCTAAGTTGAGGTCTGATAAAGACCTTTTGTGCCCTCTGTAATGCTTTTGCGCTACCATTCACTGGATGAGTATGGGATGCACAATAAACTAGCCACCTCCGACGGTGTGGGAAAATCCTGGCAGTTTTAATTGTCACGTAATGGCGGCTGTCTGGAGGCCTACAAAGTTTGATGTACAGTTAGTGGTAGCAATTTCTATAATTATGTTGGGAGCCAGCTTCCTGCTTCACTAACTTCCTCACAATTACCTGTTTGGGATGTAAGGAATTAATAATGGTTCTATAAACATATAAGTACAGGTATGACATGGAATATTCGTGTGTAGAGCTGAGTAAACTCACTGTGTTTGGGGATTTAATCCCACGTCTTAACGATATTTCCTACAATAATAATGACCAGTATTAAAGGCAATAGAAATACCGAAAATTGTTCTTCCCTTTGTTTATGAGATTTTCGGTTGGGCGGATCGTAGAGGATCCTGTGTCGAAGCTCGAAGAAAGAACCTTTTGTGTTGTAAAAGTCGTCAGGGAGAGCTCCTCCCTGTGTTTACATGTTGTTGTTGATTTAGGGGCGACGACGATCGTGGGATGGGATGTGCCCCGGCGTACCCTTAAGGGTGAATCGCGAGGGCCAGAAAGGTGAAACGCCAAGCCAAAGGCGAAACGAGTGACGCCAATCACTAGAAACTAATATGCCATACGGCAATAGGTTAAATTTAATAATTCCAATTCCAATAATTCGAATTCCAATAGGTTAAGTTTAATAACGCGAGCAACGATGATAATTTATTGTATTATGGTAATAATC
>WNGS01155605.1:12161-17297 GCA_020271785.1 Procambarus virginalis
AGAAGCCATTGTTGACTAGGACCTGCCTTATCCTACAAAGTTCTTCATCGACTTGCTTCCATCCTGAGCTGTGGCTGAGAGCACGGTCGACATAAGCGTTAACAACACTCCTCTTGTACCTGTCTGGGCAGTCACTTTTGGCATTGAGGCACACTCCTATGTTTGTTTCCTTAGTGTTCATGATGCTCTCCGCATTGGAGTTGCCCTTCGCCTTGCCACCCCCATCCTCACCAAACATAGGTGCATCTGTGGAACTGCGATGACAGACCAATATGGTCGTCATGGTCTAGTATGTCGTAAATCACAGGGTAAGATTGCAAGACATGAAGAAGTCAACGACATCATCAAGAGGAGCCTCGCCACAGCCCTCTGCCCGGCACAAAGAGAACCACACTTATCCGGACCTAACGACCCTCAGAAGCGCAAAGATGGGGTCACCTTGCTTCCTTGGAAGGATGGTAAGCAAGTGGTGTGGGACTACACGTGCACTGCCACACTGGCCAGTACCTACCTCCACTACAGCACACGTGAAAGCGGTGGTGCTGCTTCTTTCAGAGATTCGCAGAAAATTATTAAATACAGAGGTCTGGCACACTGCTAATGCTTTGTTCCGATCGGCTCGGAGACCCTCGGTTCGTGGGGAAAATGTGCATTGAAGTTCCTGAAGGAATTGGGGGACAAATTGATCAGCGCTACAAAAGACCAGAAAGCAAAATGTTTCTTGTTCCAGCGCCTTAGTGTTGCGATCCAGAGGGGAAATGCCTATTGCGTCTTGGGCACTAGTCCAACTTCAGTGGAATTCGAAGAAGTGTTTGACTTGCAACAATGATCGAACCTGTCTGTGACATTCATCAATGTTTCCAATTGTTGTGTTTTTCAAGAGATCCATAACCTTTAAGCACCTTTTTGTATTCATTTTTGTATCAACCAATGTATATCTTGTAACCATCAAATACATAATAAAGCACCAAAAAGGAAGGAAGTGGTAGGAGAAAAGCACACAGAAACTGTATTGGAGGGGATCTAAACATTCCCTCTAATGCGTTACGCATGGTTTCCTCCGAGGCTATGGGTCCCCCTTCTTTCAGCCAGAGGTGGTACTCCATATATATATATATATATATATATATATATATATATATATATATATATATATATATATATATATATATATATATATATATATATATCAGTATATTTTGGTAGCAGTCTTTCCTGTAGACATATATTATTAAATATGACCGAAAAAGTAAGATTAATAATTCTAACACGAATTTTCTGAATATTTCTTATATTCTTTTTCACTGTTCATGGTAACTGAAAAATCAGTTCTCCAAAATTCATTTTTATTTCGAGTCTGACGCGACACTTGAACGTGTTTCGTAAAACTTATTACATTTTCAAAGACTTTAGTTTACACACACACAACTATAACTGAACAGAGTTTTAAAACAGCTTCGATTTTATACCTGCATTTGGGTGAGGTGATATGTTACAACAGTTTTGGATGAGGTGAAAACACAGAACACGAAACAATGGGTATAATGTTTTGTAAGTTAAAGGGAAGAATGGAAGTAACTGCAAAGGGCCTATTGGCCCATATTTCTTGATGCTTCTATATTGATGTGGAGTCTTGAAGTGGGTAGAATATAGTTGTGCATTAATTGGCTGTTGACTGCTGGTGTCAACTTCTTAATGCAGATATCTAGCCGCCTGCTATCGCTGTATCTATCGATGATTTCCGTGTTTTTTGTTAAGATTTCTCGGGTGATGGTCTGGTTGTGGGAAGAGATTATATGTTGCTTAATGGAGCCCTGTTGCTTATGCATCGTTAATCGCCTGGAAAGAGATGTTGTTGTCTTGCATATATACAGAATTCTTTGAGGCTTACAGTCCCCAAGTGGGCATTTGAAGGCATAGACAACATTGGTCTCTTTTAAAGCGTTCTGCTTTGTGTCTGGAGAGTTTCTCATGAGTAGGTTGGCAGTTTTCTTGGTTTTATAGTAGATCGTCAAATGTATCTTCTGATTTTTGTCCGTAAGGATAACGTTTCTATTAACAATATCTTTCAGGACCCTTTCCTCCGTTTTATGAGCTGTGGAAAAGAAGTTCCTGTAAAATAGTCTAATAGGGGGGTACAGGTGTTGTGTTAGTTGTCTCTTCAGAGGTTGCATGGCGTTTTACCTTCCTTCTTATGGTGTCTTCAACGAAGCCATTGGAGAAGCCGTTGTTGACTAAGATCTGCCTTACCCTCCAGAGTTCTTCATCGACTTGCTTCCATCCTGAGCTGTGGCTGAGAGCACGGTCGACATAAGCATTAACGACACTCCTCTTGTACCTGTCTGGGCAGTCACTGTTGGCATTGAGGCACATTCCTATGTTTGTTTCCTTAGTGTAGACTGCAGTGTGGAAACCTCCACTCCTTTCCATGACTGTTACATCTAGAAAGGGCAGCTTCCCATCCTTCTCCATCTCATAAGTGAAACGCAACTTTCACTTATGCGTTTTGCAGTCTGGTGTTGACAACGGCTTTAACAAGCCGAAACGTTCATCTCTCTTCTCCATTTCTTTGTGGTTTTTCCGCATACAAATGATCAGTGTTCAGTGATCGTCAATTGCATCAATGGATACCACGTGCCAGTTTCTCTCCTTCTCCTCTCTTTACCCTTCTCTTAAGCTTTTTGTTACTAAACTTCGTTCTGATTTAGTGAAATGTCATTCCTTAAAACTTCGCCTCCGTTTTCTTCGAAAATGCCTCATTGAACAAGTGCTACCCCGTTCATTATTACCCAACAGCGTTCTTAAATTATCAGATCGGCCGTTTGATGAAATTCCCCGCATAGTGCTTAAGAAAAACATCGATTTACTTAAATTACAAGTGCGTGAATGTTTTAAAGTGGTGGATAACTCTAAGTATGCCTTTCTCCAAGCCATTCCGCCTGATTGGAAGTCGCTGTTTGATGGATTATTGTTACACTACTATGAGATCTACCTACAGAAAGGTGAGTACTAAATTGGATTTAAAAATGAAGAGACTTACTCAACAAAGTAACTGGAGTAAACACTCCAACCGTGATTTTGTCATCAACTTCTCGGATAGACAACTTGATAACAACACGATTACTGCATTAAGATATGGCCTGAGCTTTGCCACGTCTAACGGGACAGTTAATTTTGTAGATATTGCCAAAGGTTTCTGTAATCTCGAAAAGTATAGTGATGTCTCAGTTGGAGATATTAATGTGTGCAAAGGTATGATGTATGGTGTTTTACTTAACAATTCTGTACCTAATTGTCCAAGTCGATTTATTCATGCGTTCAAAAATCTCAAAAAAGATAATTCATTACATATTACCAAGGCTGATAAGTCAAATGCAGTAGTTATTATGAATAAGGATCTCAATTAATTTCCGTTCCACAAAGCCATTGCAATTGGCAATGCTTTTCGCCCCATCCCAATTAATAATGTGATCACACAAACTTGTATGTAGATGCAAAGCACTAGACGTTTGGGTAGTTTTAATACTATAAGCATGTTGGGACATACGCAATTGTAAGTATTTTCCTGTTTGTCCAAGGTACACAGACGCACAATCATTGCAGGGAATCGAATACACACAACCTGCTGTACCAGGGGAGGTTTTTTTTATTAAATTAGACTTGATCGTATTATTAGCGAAAACCAAATTGATATTAAGGTTCTTAAAAACTGGGGTAAGTTTCTCAAATCCCATCGCATAAGGTACCACCAATGAGTTTCTATTTTCTGGTTTCGCTTTGGAGACATTATTATAAAACGTACGTTTAGCTTTCCCAAAACGAACAATCCAAAAACATCTTAGGGTACTGTAAACTCTTCCCAATTTCAAATATTTTAGCTATCTCTTCATCAAAAAACTCAGGGCTGCATACCCTCAAAGCTCGAACAAACATTCTGAAAATACTGCCTGTTTACCTTTACTATGATGATTCGAATAATGAACAAACGACCCCACGTTGGTAGGTTTTCTATACACATTAAATTTGAACCTTCTATTGACTCTATGACACATAATGTCCAAAAATGGAAGAGTACCAATTTTCCTCATTTTCACATGTGAATTTTATTGAAGGTACCAAAGAATTAAGTTCATTAAGAAAAACAATTTGGTCTTGGTCACTGGGCCATAAGCACAAAATATCGTCGACATTCCTAAACCAGACTTCATTAGAGGGGATAATCCTGGATAAGATCTTTCGAAGATTTCGAAGAACTCCATATACAAATTGCTCAAAACTGGGGAAAGGGGATTGCCCATAGCCATTCCAAATGTTTGTTTGAAAATTTTTCCAATGAAACTGAAATAATGGTCTTTTATACATAATTTGATAAGTTCCAACACATTATTGGTCTGCAAGGTCAAATTATATTTAGGCAGTTCCTCACGTAGGTATTCTAACAAATCATCAACAGGTACTTTAGTGAATAAGGCAGTCACGTCAAAACTTACTAGTTTAAAATCAAAATTAAAATTTAGTGTGGATAGCTTATTAATTAAGTCTACATTGTTAGTTAAGTGCGAGTTAGAAATAGTACCAACGATAGGGGACAAAACTTTCACCAACCACTTAGAAAGTTTATAAGCCGCCGAACCAACTGAACTATTAATCGGTCTAACTGGATTATGAGGTTTATGGGTTTTTATAAGACCATACATATAAAGTAGAGAGGGAGATCGACTTGTTAGCCTAAAAATCAACTCTTTATCGCCTTTGCACAAAGTCTTGAGAGTTTTGTTAAAATGTGTAATCACTTTTTCAGTAGGATCTCTGTTAACCAATAGGTAAGTATCCCTATTTTTTTTTTTTGAGATATATACAAGAGTTGTTACATTCTTGTACAGCCACTAGTATGCGTAGCGTTTCGGGCAGGACCCTGGAATACGATCCCCTGCCGCGAAGAATCGTTTTTTCATCCAAGTTCACATTTTACTGTTGCGTTAAACAGAGGCTACAGTTAAGGAATTGCGCCCAGTAAATCCTCCCCGGCCAGGATACGAACCCATGACACAGCGCTCGCGGAACGCCAGGCGAGTGTCTTATAACTACACCACGGAGACTGTTTTCCAAAAGTAACTCCATTTTTCGAACATAGTC
>WNGS01155619.1:0-16756 GCA_020271785.1 Procambarus virginalis
TACAGTGAACTAGAGTGGCAGCACAACACCACAGTAGTGATGGTACAGTGAACTAGAGTGGCAGCACAACACCACAGTCCACCACAGTCACCTCCGTAATGTCACTGTGGTGACTGCTGCCCTCACCACATCCAGGCCGCTCACCACATCACCGAAGACATATGGCCACTGGCGACCATCCTGGCGGTCCCTGGTGGTGATGGCGAACTGGGCACTCCTGGGACCCCCAGCCCACACCTGGCCCACACAGCTCCTGCCCGGTCTGACTCCCGGTACTGCCCCTGGAGGTCAGGCAGCAGTGAGGCTCCTCCCTTACCATCATTACTCTCGTAGTCTCCACCCAACACCCACTCCACGGCTCACCCTTGTACGCCACCCGCAACAGTTTAGTGTTGCGGTAGGTGTGCCCCGCTGGCCCGTACACAACAACACAAACTGTCTGGCCAGCAGAGTGTCAGGGGTCAGCCGGATGGTGACCCGCCCTCTTGTTGACCCCGCCCACCCGAGGTCAAGGAACGCCAGGGTGCAGGAGGGATCCAGCACGCCCACAACCTCACTCTCCTGCAGGAAATGAAATAAATCATGCTGATAACTGTATAACAAAATGTATTATATTAGTTATCATAACTCAGTTAGTAATGTCAGTAAGACAAGTAGGTGTAATAAAGTTACCTGGAGGGTGTGGGCGTGGGCGGGCGTGGGCTGACGCAGGAGTGGGTGGAGGTACAACTGTCCGTCTTGTAGAGTTATCCTGGCGGAGCGGCGGCCATCTTGGTCTTCCAGGACGGCCAACACCCGGCCAGCCTCCACCAGCCTCTTGACGGGCTCCCTCATCCTGCGGAGGTCCTCAACCTGTGGACAGTGTCAGCCCCATTATTCTGGAACTGTAGCTCCAGCCCCCTCTACTGGCAGTGGGTTGGTGCTGGACCTGTAGCTCCAGCCCCCCCTCTGTAATGACCCTATTAAACCAAAATATAGTAATGGCTGCTCTCAGTGTTGCTGTCTTCTCTACCTTTTACACTGCCACCACCTTCCAAATGCATGAATGTGTCTATAATTATCGGTCCCCAGGAAGGAAGGGACTCGATAATCAGGGAACTCAACGGACCAGTGATTGAAATTGAATGGATTACTTTCGTCTTATTGAACTGAACGGGGGAGGCTCTCGCTTTACTTTATTATTCCTAAGAATGGAGAAACACAGGGAAGTTCTAACACAGCACATGAAAATCGCATGAATAACATATATTAACACCAGGGGACAGATAACTCACCAAGATGAAATTAACAATTATTTATTATTGTAACTGTATATTTAAATCACAATTGACATATAGCCTACTCTAATAACATCTACCAAAATAAAAGAGGCAATGGAAATGCAAGCACCGATATGCAAAAAACGTAGGAGCACACTACCTTCAATCGCACAATTTGCCAAGATGTTGATGGCGGCCCTCAGCCCCTTTGGACGCGGGCTGGCTTGCCCTCCAGTCCCGAAAAACTCCCAAGACACACTAAATGAAATTTTGTTTTACCAGCTTATTGCTGGGAAGGATTACACCTCCCACCATCTAATCCAGCCCCAGGGCTCCACCCATTATTTGGCAATGGCCAACCATTTTACACTTATGCCTGAGGTCTGGCTCTCTAGGGCCAATAAGGACTTGGCCCTTATCTCCCGCCAATCATCTTCCCTGAGGTGCCGTGGAAGGCTACATGAATTCCTGAAGATTGAGTCAGTACTCCCCGGCTATGCGATGGGAACAAGGTACCACTGTATTGGATACCCGCAACTAGTGTACCTCCCAGCAATGTTTACCAAAACTGATTATTTATGTTCCAGCCCGTCTCCAGCAAGATAAAGGGTAGGGACACTTGACTCGCCTGGTATGGGTAAGGGACCGTTGAGAGAGGAAAGAGAGGGAATGAGAGGGGGAATGAGAGGGGGAGAGAGAGGATGGAGAGGGGAAACGAGTGGGGAGGATTGCGTGGGGACGCAATCCTCCCCACTCGTTTCCCCTCTCCATCCTCTCTCTCCCCCTCTCATTCCCCCTCTCATTCCCTCTCTTTCCTCTCTCAACGGTCCCTTACCCATACCAGGCGAGTCAAGTGTCCCTACCTTTATCTTGCTGGAGACGGGCTGGAACATAAATAATCAGTTTTGGTAAACATTGCTGGGAGGTACACTAGTTGCGGGTATCCAATACAGTGGTACCTTGTTCCATCGCATAGCCGGGGAGTACTGACTCAATCTTCAGGAATTCATGTAGCCTTCCACGGCACCTCAGGGAAGATGATTGGCGGGAGATAAGGGCCAAGTCCTTATTGGCCCTAGAGAGCCAGACCTCAGGCATAAGTGTAAAATGGTTGGCCATTGCCAAAATAATGGGTGGAGCCCTGGGGCTGGATTAGATGGTGGGAGGTGTAATCCTTCCCAGCAATAAGCTGGTAAAACAAAATTTCATTTAGTGTGTCTTGGGAGTTTTTCGGGACTGGAGGGCAAGCCAGCCCGCGTCCAAAGGGGCTGAGGGCCGCCATCAACATCTTGGCAAATTGTGCGATTGAAGGTAGTGTGCTCCTACGTTTTTTGCATATCGGTGCTTGCATTTCCATTGCCTCTTTTATTTTGGTAGATGTTATTAGAGTAGGCTATATGTCAATTGTGATTTAAATATACAGTTACAATAATAAAATAATTGTTAATTTCATCTTGGTGAGTTATCTGTCCCCTGGTGTTAATATATGTTATTCATGCGATTTTCATGTGCTGTGTTAGAACTTCCCTGTGTTTCTCCATTCTTAGGAATAATAAAGTAAAGCGAGAGCCTCCCCCGTTCAGTTCAATAAGACGAAAGTAATCCATTCAATTTCAATCACTGGTCCGTTGAGTTCCCTGATTATCGAGTCCCTTCCTTCCTGGGGACCGATAATTATAGACACATTCATGCATTTGGAAGGTGGTGGCAGTGTAAAAGGTAGAGAAGACAGCAACACTGAGAGCAGCCATTACTATATTTTGGTTTAATAGGGTCATTACAGAGGGGGGGCTGGAGCTACAGGTCCAGCACCAACCCACTGCCAGTAGAGGGGGGCTGGAGCTACAGTTCCAGAATAATGGGGCTGACACTGTCCACAGGTTGAGGACCTCCGCAGGATGAGGGAGCCCGTCAAGAGGCTGGTGGAGGCTGGCCGGGTGTTGGCCGTCCTGGAAGACCAAGATGGCCGCCGCTCCGCCAGGATAACTCTACAAGACGGACAGTTGTACCTCCACCCACTCCTGCGTCAGCCCACGCCCGCCCACGCCCACACCCTCCAGGTAACTTTATTACACCTACTTGTCTTACTGACATTACTAACTGAGTTATGATAACTAATATAATACATTTTGTTATACAGTTATCAGCATGATTTATTTCATTTCCTGCAGGAGAGTGAGGTTGTGGGCGTGCTGGATCCCTCCTGCACCCTGGCGTTCCTTGACCTCGGGTGGGCGGGGTCAACAAGAGGGCGGGTCACCATCCGGCTGACCCCTGACACTCTGCTGGCCAGACAGTTTGTGTTGTTGTGTACGGGCCAGCGGGGCCACACCTACCGCAACACTAAACTGTTGCGGGT
The DNA here is from genome assembly GCA_020271785.1 of Procambarus virginalis. Taxonomy (NCBI): domain Eukaryota; kingdom Metazoa; phylum Arthropoda; class Malacostraca; order Decapoda; family Cambaridae; genus Procambarus; species Procambarus virginalis. Next base: position 3,619 of record WNGS01155619.1, read on the forward strand.
GGCGTACAAGGGTGAGCCGTGGGAGTGGGTGTTGGGTGGAGACTACGAGAGTAATGATGGTAAGGGAGGAGCCTCACTGCTGCCTGACCTCCAGGGGCAGTACCGGGAGTCAGACCGGGCAGGAGCTGTGTGGGCCAGGTGTGGGCTGGGGGGTCCCAGGAGTGCCCAGTTCGCCATCACCACCAGGGACCGCCAGGATGGTCGCCAGTGGCCATATGTCTTCGGTGATGTGGTGAGCGGCCTGGATGTGGTGAGGGCAGCAGTCAACCACAGTGACATTACGGAGGTGACTGTGGTGGACTGTGGTGTTGTGCTGCCACTCTAGTTCACTGTACCATCACTACTGTGGTGTTGTGCTGCCACTCTAGTTCACTGTACCATCACTACTGTGGTGTTGTGCTGCCACTCTAGTTCACTGTACCATCACTACTGTGGTGTTGTGCTGCCACTCTAGTTCACTGTACCACCACCATCACTACTGTGGTGTTGTGCTGCCACTCTAGTTCACTGTACCATCACTACTGTGGTGTTGTGCTGCCACTCTAGTTCACTGTACCACCACCATCACTACTGTGGTGTTGTGCTGCCACTCTAGTTCACTGTACCATCACTACTGTGGTGTTGTGCTGCCACTCTAGTTCACTGTACCACCACCATCATTACTGTGGTGTTGTGCTGCCACTCTAGTTCACTGTACCATCACTACTGTGGTGTTGTGCTGCCACTCTAGTTTACTGTACCATCACTACTGTGGTGTTGTGCTGCCACTCTAGTTCACTGTAACATCACTACTGTGGTGTTGTGCTGCCACTCTAGTTCACTGTACCGCCACCATCACTACTGTGGTGTTGTGCTGCCACTCTAGTTTACTGTACCACCACCATCACTACTGTGGTGTTGTGCTGCCACTCTAGTTCACTGTACCACCACCATCACTACTGTGGTGTTGTGCTGCCACTCTAGTTCACTGTACCACCACCATCACTACTGTGGTGTTGTGCTGCCACTCTAGTTCACTGTACCACCACCATCACTACTGTGGTGTTGTGCTGCCACTCTAGTTCACTGTACCATCACTACTGTGGTGTTGTGCTGCCACTCTAGTTCACTGTACCACCACCATCACTACTGTGGTGTTGTGCTGCCACTCTAGTTCACTGTACCATCACTACTGTGGTGTTGTGCTGCCACTCTAGTTCACTGTACCACCATCACTACTGTGGTGTTGTGCTGCCACTCTAGTTCACTGTACCACCACCATCACTACTGTGGTGTTGTGCTGCCACTCTAGTTTACTGTACCGCCACCATCACTACTGTGGTGTTGTGCTGCCACTCTAGTTCACTGTACCACCACCATCACTACTGTGGTGTTGTGCTGCCACTCTAGTTCACTGTACCACCACCATCACTACTGTGGTGTTGTGTTGCCACTCTAGTTTACTGTACCATCACTACTGTGGTGTTGTGCTACCGCTCTAGTTCACTGTACCACCACCATCACTACTGTGGTGTTGTGCTGCCACTCTAGTTCACTGTACCACCACCATCACTACTGTGGTGTTGTGCTGCCACTCTAGTTCACTGTACCATCACTACTGTGGTGTTGTGCTGCCACTCTAGTTCACTGTACCACCACCATCACTACTGTGGTGTTGTGCTGCCACTCTAGTTCACTGTACCACCACCATCACTACTGTGGTGTTGTGCTGCCACTCTAGTTCACTGTACCACCACCATCACTACTGTGGTGTTGTGCTGCCACTCTAGTTCACTGTACCACCACCATCACTACTGTGGTGTTGTGCTGCCACTCTAGTTCACTGTACCACCACCATCACTACTGTGGTGTTGTGCTGCCACTCTAGTTCACTGTACCATCACTACTGTGGTGTTGTGCTGCCACTCTAGTTCACTGTACCATCACTACTGTGGTGTTGTGCTGCCACTCTAGTTCACTGTACCACCACCATCACTACTGTGGTGTTGTGCTGCCACTCTAGTTCACTGTACCATCACTACTGTGGTGTTGTGCTGCCACTCTAGTTCACTGTACCACCACCATCACTACTGTGGTGTTGTGCTGCCACTCTAGTTCACTGTACCACCACCATCACTACTGTGGTGTTGTGCTGCCACTCTAGTTCACTGTACCATCACTACTGTGGTGTTGTGCTGCCACTCTAGTTCACTGTACCATCACTACTGTGGTGTTGTGCTGCCACTCTAGTTCACTGTACCACCACCATCACTACTGTGGTGTTGTGCTGCCACTCTAGTTCACTGTACCACCACCATCACTACTGTGGTGTTGTGCTGCCACTCTAGTTCACTGTACCACCACCATCACTACTGTGGTGTTGTGCTGCCACTCTAGTTCACTGTACCACCACCATCACTACTGTGGTGTTGTGCTGCCACTCTAGTTCACTGTACCACCACCATCACTACTGTGGTGTTGTGCTGCCACTCTAGTTCACTGTACCACCACCATCACTACTGTGGTGTTGTGCTGCCACTCTAGTTCACTGTACCACCACCATCACTACTGTGGTGTTGTGCTGCCACTCTAGTTCACTGTACCACCACCATCACTACTGTGGTGTTGTGCTGCCACTCTAGTTCACTGTACCATCACTACTGTGGTGTTGTGCTGCCACTCTAGTTCACTGTACCACCACCATCACTACTGTGGTGTTGTGCTGCCACTCTAGTTCACTGTACCATCACTACTGTGGTGTTGTGCTGCCACTCTAGTTCACTGTACCACCACCATCACTACTGTGGTGTTGTGCTGCCACTCTAGTTCACTGTACCACCACCATCACTACTGTGGTGTTGTGCTGCCACTCTAGTTCACTGTACCACCACCATCACTACTGTGGTGTTGTGCTGCCACTCTAGTTCACTGTACCACACCATCACTACTGTGGTGTTGTGCTGCCACTCTAGTTCACTGTACCACCACCATCACTACTGTGGTGTTGTGCTGCCACTCTAGTTCACTGTACCATCACTACTGTGGTGTTGTGCTGCCACTCTAGTTCACTGTACCACCACCATCACTACTGTGGTGTTGTGCTGCCACTCTAGTTCACTGTACCACCACCATCACTACTGTGGTGTTGTGCTGCCACTCTAGTTCACTGTACCATCACCATCACTACTGTGGTGTTGTGCTGCCACTCTAGTTCACTGTACCATCACTACTGTGGTGTTGTGCTGCCACTCTAGTTCACTGTACCACCACCATCACTACTGTGGTGTTGTGCTGCCACTCTAGTTCACTGTACCATCACTACTGTGGTGTTGTGCTGCCACTCTAGTTCACTGTACCACCACCATCACTACTGTGGTGTGCTGCCACTCTAGTTCACTGTACCACCACCATCACTACTGTGGTGTTGTGCTGCCACTCTAGTTCACTGTACCACCACCATCACTACTGTGGTGTTGTGCTGCCACTCTAGTTCACTGTACCATCACTACTGTGGTGTTGTGCTGCCACTCTAGTTCACTGTACCCACACCATCACTACTGTGGTGTTTTGCTGCCACTCTAGTTCACTGTACCACCACCATCACTACTGTGGTGTTGTGCTGCCACTCTAGTTCACTGTACCATCACTACTGTGGTGTTGTGCTGCCACTCTAGTTCACTGTACCATCACTACTGTGGTGTTGTGCTGCCACTCTAGTTCACTGTACCACCACCATCACTACTGTGGTGTTGTGCTGCCACTCTAGTTCACTGTACCACCACCATCACTACTGTGGTGTGCTGCCACTCTAGTTCACTGTACCACCACCTCACTACTGTGGTGTTGTGCTGCCACTCTAGTTCACTGTACCACCACCATCACTACTGTGGTGTTGTGCTGCCACTCTAGTTCACTGTACCATCACTACTGTGGTGTTGTGCTGCCACTCTAGTTCACTGTACCATCACTACTGTGGTGTTGTGCTGCCACTCTAGTTCACTGTACCATCACCATCACTACTGTGGTGTTGTGCTGCCACTCTAGTTCACTGTACCACCACCATCACTACTGTGGTGTTGTGCTGCCACTCTAGTTCACTGTACCACCACCATCACTACTGTGGTGTTGTGCTGCCACTCTAGTTCACTGTACCATCACTACTGTGGTGTTGTGCTGCCACTCTAGTTCACTGTACCACCACCATCACTACTGTGGTGTTGTGCTGCCACTCTAGTTCACTGTACCACCACCATCACTACTGTGGTGTTGTGCTGCCACTCTAGTTCACTGTCCACCACCATCACTACTGTGGTGTTGTGCTGCCACTCTAGTTCACTGTACCATCACCATCACTACTGTGGTGTTGTGCTGCCACTCTAGTTCACTGTACCACCACCATCACTACTGTGGTGTTGTGCTGCCACTCTAGTTCACTGTACCCCACCATCACTACTGTGGTGTTGTGCTGCCACTCTAGTTCACTGTACAACCACCATCACTACTGTGTGTTTTGTGCTGCCACTCTAGTTCACTGTACCACCACCATCACTACTGTGGTGTGTGCTGCCACTCTAGTTCACTGTACCACCACACATCACTACTGTGGTGTTGTGCTGCCACTCTAGTTCACTGTACCACCACCATCACTACTGTGGTGTTGTGCTGCCACTCTAGTTCACTGTACCACCACCATCACTACTGTGGTGTTGTGCTGCCACTCTAGTTCACTGTACCATCACCATCACTCTTGCATCACCATGGACTGTGTTTTTGATGCCAATATAATTTAAGGACAGACTTTTATCACTATATCATCATAACTTCACTATCTTTGGTATTTATACTTTGGTATCATATACCTGACAACACGGCTGTATCACCATCAATGCTATATCTTCCCAGTACTGTACCTATCATTGCTGTATCACTATAGCTTCACTATCACCTCTATATATCACCATCACCTCAGGTCCCACACTTAGGGTCATATACTGACCATGTTGAGTAACAAATTGTTGGTGTCACTATATGACAGCTGTTGTCACTGTTATATCACCAATAGCTCACTATCACATAACACTATCACTGCTACACACACAACTCATTCACTTTCACTGCATTATCATCACTGACTGTTTTTCCTCCTTACTTTACTGATATATCACTATCACTGCTACAGCACCACTACCTCGCCATCACTGCTATATCATCACCATCACACCTCACCATCACTGTCATATCACTATCACTCACTATCACAGCTATATCACCACTATACTATCACTGCTATCTCGCTCACTATCACAGCTATATCACCATCACCTCACAACCACTCAGGTTTGTTGTGATATTACCATACTGGACCATGGTGTGTTGTGATATTACCATACTGGTCCATGGTGTTTGTGATATTACCATACTGGTCCATGGTGTGTTGTGATATTACCATACTGGACCATGGTGTGTTGTGATATTACCATACTGGTCCATGGTGTGTTGTGATATTACCATACTGGTCCATGGTGTGTTGTGATATTACCATACTGGACCATGGTGTGTTGTGATATTACCATACTGGTCCATGGTGTGTTGTGATATTACCATACTGGTCCATGGTGTGTTGTGATATTACCATACTGGTCCATGGTGTGTTGTGATATTACCATACTGTCCATGGTGTGTTGTGATATTACCATACTGGTCCATGGTGTGTTGTGATATTACCATACTGGTCCATGGTGTGTTGTGATATTACCATACTGGTCCATGGTGTGTTGTGATATTACCATACTGGACCATGTGTGTTGTGATATTACCATACTGGTCCATGGTGTGTTGTGATATTACCATACTGGTCCATGGTGTGTTGTGATATTACCATACTGGTCCCATGGTGTGTTGTGATATTACCATACTGGACCATGGTGTGTTGTGATATTACCATACTGGTCCATGGTGTGTTGTGATATTACCATACTGGTCCATGGTGTGTTGTGATATTACCATACTGGTCCATGGTGTGTTGTGATATTACCATACTGGTCCATGGTGTGTTGTGATATTACCATACTGGTCCATGGTGTGTTGTGATATTACCATACTGGTCCATGGTGTGTTGTGATATTACCATACTGGACCATGGTGTGTTGTGATATTACCATACTGGTCCATGGTGTGTTGTGATATTACCATACTGGTCCTGGTGTGATATTACCATACTGGTCCATGGTGTGTTGTGATATTACCATACTGGTCCATGGTGTGTTGTGATATTACCATACTGGTCCATGGTGTTTGTGATATTACCATACTGGTCCATGGTGTGTTGTGATTACCATACTGGACCATGGTGTGTTGTGATATTACCATACTGGTCCATGGTGTGTTGTGATATTACCATACTGGTCCATGGTGTGTTGTGATATTACCATACTGGTCCATGGTGTGTTGTGATATTACCATACTGGACCATGGTGTGTTGTGATATTACCATACTGGTCCATGGTGTGTTGTGATATTACCATACTGGTCCATGGTGTGTTGTGATATTACCATACTGGTCCATGGTGTGTTGTGATTATTACCATACTGGTCCATGGTGTTTGTGATATTACCATACTGGTCCATGGTGTGTTGTGATATTACCATACTGGTCCATGGTGTGTTGTGATATTACCATACTGGTCCATGGTGTGTTGTGATTACCATACTGGTCCATGGTGTGTTGTGATATTACCATACTGGTCCATGGTGTGTTGTGATATTACCATACTAGTCATGGTGTGTTGTGATATTACCATACTGGTCCATGGTGTGTTGGTGATTTACCATACTGGTCCATGGTGTGTTGTGATATTACCATACTGGTCCATGGTGTGTTGTGTATTACCATACTGGTCCATGGTGTGTTGTGATATTACCATACTGGTCCATGGTGTTTGCTGTATAGGAAATATTATGTGAACTATGATGGAGAATGTATAAATTTAGGTCTCGGATGTATTACTGTCATGTATACTGTGTAATTTCCCTTTCATTATTGTTCATTGCATTGTCCTCTAACATTAAATTAGATTTTGGCACTGTGGAGATGTATACCACATAGACATGGTTTGATACACATGTTGTATATATATATATACTATATATTGTATTCATGTATACGTTTGTATAATGGCTGGCGGACAGAAGTCTTGAAATCCTCCCTTAACCCCTCCTCCTCCCCTCTCCCGCCAGTGTTACCATGTCTTGCCAATATGAATTCTTTGTTCACATATTTTTATATCATGATATAATCTTTAATGTACTGAATTATTGATATGTATTATTATGTAAAGTTGTGTATTATAGTCTTTATTTTGTTGATATATGAATTAGAAGTTCTTGATCGAGATATGTCTGTATATGAGCTTGAGATATTTGAAAGAGAGGAGTCAGCTGACTCATAGAGGTGGATACAGTGTCGCTCCCGGCCAGCATGGCTCTGGGCGGTCACTCTTTGATTGTCTCAGTCGAGCGCATGTGTTGCCGCTACGGTCCGGGTTTTGTGACCTTATTTGTGTCATTTACTGCTAGGATATTTGTCATGTTGCAGTAATGTATACCATGGATCAATTCTACCATTGTGCATCCTTTATACCAGGTAATAGGTGCTGTTATATATCTTAGTGAGGTGGGTACCTGAGGATCTTAAGTGATGCCATTGTGCTGTATATGATATTGATTCCTCATACCTCATTTGTTAATGGTTGGGACACCACCACCACCCTGTATTGGTATTAGCAGCATAATAGGCACTAGTGTCCCACTGTGCCACGATAGAGCCTGGCATCAGCTAGTGCTGATTGTATGCAGTTTTGAGACCTGTTGATGATCATGCCCAGCTTTGAGAAGCTAGATAAATCATTGAGTGTGAGTTTATAGATTGTATTCTTTTTTTTGTTATGTTAATGCCCGTAAACTGGAATATTTTTTGTTAGCCTTTCACTTCCCTAGACACTTATTGATATTTGGCCAGGCTATGTTTTCCATTTATGCTGTAGGTTACTCCCCCTTAACATATATATATATATATAGAGCAACGTTGGTGAGCAGCAATATGAGCCCAAAGGTCCACTTTGGATAGTCGTTGTCCCTGTGAGGCTTTGGCCACCCCCAGCTCCACTGGTTCCTCCCCTCAACTGTGAAGGAAAGAAAGCTCTGCTTCTGGCACTTCACTGATGCCAGTAACACCCAGAGAGTCACCTGGTGAGGCCTCACATCAACCATACGTGCACCAACCATACCAGATTGGAGAAATGACATTTATTTATTTATTTTTTATATACAAGCTGGTGCATTGGGTTTATAAGAATACATAGCAATGATGTTTTTACATTTTTGTAAAGCGTTGTAAATTAGAACAGAAAGCAACTCAAGAGAAAAGAACACTCCAAAATATTTCTTCAGGTATGTGAAATCGTAATAAAAATCTCCTCCAGTATTGGACCTATTATTATAAACGAAGTTTCATGCACAGAGGACGACAAAGAAGTTAGTGTAAGCCTGAAAAATCAGTACGAGAGCATGTTTAGCACTCTTCACCAATACTAATTTGATTCCCAGCGAGTAATCACGCTAACAACCCATGTGTTTGGTAGTCCACCACACACCTCAGACAATCAGGCCACAACATGGAAACGGATTGCAACCTGGAGTTCTGCTGAACACACGAGGGTTTCCTGAGGCTTTCACTGAAGCCTGACCAGGATTTTCACACAATCCCCCATGCACTCGCTGTCATCTAGGAATGTTCTACCTCTGATGCTCCTCTTTTTTAATACACAGAGTAATGACACTAAGATGTGATTACCACATGCACTTTGTCATATTGCATGGTGGGGGGGGGGGATTGTGTGAAAATCCTGGTCCGGCTTCAGTAGAAGCCTTGGGAAACCCTCGTGTGTTCAGCAGAACTCCAGATTGCAGTCCTTTTCCATGTGGTCTGATTGTCTGGGGTGTGTGCATGGGAATACCCACCACATAGGTTCGAATCCTCATCACGGCTCCTAAGGATTTTCTCACTAATTTGATTATTCCCATCCTGATTTGTATCTATATGTATTCGAGAAACAGTGATGGGCTTTAATTACTCTCGGTTCACTTCCACACCTGCAGAGGTAGAAAATAAACTCCCAAGTCAAAAATAGAACATTTAATACAAATAAACGACGATGGCAAATATTGATATTAACTGAAGCTGGACCCACAACCCCTCAGTGTACTCTTCTTGAACTCTCCTCAACACTCCCGTTACACCATGTCACAAACATGTTGTTAATTGTCTTATATCACACGTGACTGTCTCCTCTGTAACTGAGGTGAACCTTTGGTCAAAACTGTACGTATATCTAATGTGCTCATGTGCTCAATATCTTCACCACATGACATTCACTTCCTGGCCAAAACTGTTGTTACGATAATCTCCTTCAAGAGAGATTTGTCAATCCCCTCATGCACTCGATCTATGTCAGTCCCCTCATACACTCCAGCTATGTCAGTCCCCTAATGCACTCCAGCTATGTCAGTCCCCTAATGCACTCCAGCTATGTCAGTCCCCTCATACACTCCAGCTATGTCAGTCCCCTAATGCACTCGAGCTGTGTCAGTCCCCTCATGCACTCGAGCTATGTCAGTCCCCTCATACACTCCAGCTATGTCAGTCCCCTAATGCACTCGAGCTGTGTCAGTCCCCTCATGCACTCGAGCTATGTCAGTCCCCTCATGCACTCGAGCTATGTCAGTCCCCTCATACACTCGAGCTATGACAGTCCCCTCATGCATTCGAGCTATGTCAGTCCCCACATACACTCGAGCTATGTCAGTCCCCACATACACTCGAGCTGTGTCAGTCCCCACATACACTCGAGCTATGACTGTCCCCTCATGCACTCGAGCTATGTCAATCCCCTCATGCACTCCAGCTATGTCAGTCCCCTCATGCACTCGAGCTATGTCAGTCCCCTCATACACTTGAGCTATGTCAATCCCCTCATGCACTCGAGCTATGTCAGTCCCCACATACACTCGAGCTATGTCAGTCCCCTCATGCACTCGAGCTATGTCAATCCCCTCATGCACTCCAGCTATGTCAGTCCCCTCATGCACTCGAGCTATGTCAGTCCCCTCATACACTCGAGCTATGTCAGTCCCCTCATGCACTTGAGCTGTGTCAGTCCCCTCATACACTCGAGCTATGTCAGTCCCCTCATGCACTCCATCTATGTCAGTCCCCTCATGCACTCGAGCTGTGTCAGTCCCCTCATACACTCGAGCTGTGTCAGTCCCCTCATACACTCGAGCTATGTCAGTCCCCTCATGCACTCCATCTATGTCAGTCCCCTCATGCACTCGAGCTGTGTCAGTCCCCTCATACACTCGTGCTGTGTCAGTACCCTCATGCACTCCAGCTATGTCAGTCCCCTCATGCACTCGAGCTGTGTCAGTCCCCTCATACACTCGAGCTGTGTCAGTCCCCTCATACACTCGAGCTGTGTCAGTCCCCTCATACACTCGAGCTGTGTCAGTCCCCTCATGCACTCGAGCTGTGTCAGTCCCCTCATGCACTCCAGCTATGTCAGTCCCCTCATGCACTCGAGCTGTGTCAGTCCCCTCATACACTCGAGCTGTGTCAGTCCCCTCATACACTCGAGCTGTGTCAGTCCCCTCATGCACTCGAGCTGTGTCAGTCCCCTCATGCACTCCAGCTATGTCAGTCCCCTCATGCACTCGAGCTGTGTCAGTCCCCTCATACACTCGAGCTGTGTCAGTAGTCTGTTCTTACACTCGAGCTGTGTCAGTCCCCTCATACACTCGAGCTGTGTCAGTTCCCTCATACACTCGAGCTGTGTCAGTAGTCTGTTCTTCCTCTTCACCCTTACTTCATTACACACACAAATAACAACAGCGTGACGGATCAAGTGAACAAATCCACCCGGGTCATGGTCCTGGCCCGCGTGGATTACCCGGGTCCTGGTCCCGGCCCGCGTGGACTTGTTCGCTTGATCCATTACACTGTTGTGACTTGTGTGTGTGATGAATATTTAAAGCTTTAAACGAGATGAAAGACTGATTATTAGAGTGAAAATGTCTATGTGATCACAATTAGGTTAACACATCTAGGTGAGCATAATTAGGTGAGAACATCTAGGTGAGTACATCTAGGTGAGCACATCTAGGTGAGGACATCTAGGTGAGCACATAAAGGTGAGCACATGTAGGTGAGCACATCTAGGTGAGCACATCTAGGTGAGTACATGTAGGTGAACACATCTAGGTGAGCACATCTATGTGAGTACATCTAGGTGAGCACATCTTGGTGAGCACATTTAGGTGAGCACATCTAGGTGAGCACACCTAGGTGAGCACATCTAGGTGAGCACACGTAGGTGAGCACATCTAGGTGAGCACATCTTGGTGAACACATCTAGGTGAACACATCTAGGTGAGCACATCTAGATGAGCACACCTAGGTGAGCACACCTAGGTGAGTACACCTAGGTGAGTACATCTAGGTGAGCACATCTAGGTGAGCACATCTAGGTGAGCACATCTAGGTGAGCACATCTTGGTGAACACATCTAGGTGAACACATCTAGGTGAGCACACCTAGGTGAGCACACCTAGGTGAGTACACCTAGGTGAGTACATCTAGGTGAGCACATCTAGGTGAGCACATCTAGGTGAGCACATCTAGGTGAGCACATCTAGGTGAGCACATCTAGGTGAGCACATCTAGGTGAGCACATCTAGGTGAGCACATCTAGGTGAGCACATCTAGGTGAGTACATCTAGGTGAACACATCTAGGTGAGCACATCTAGGTGAACACATCTAGGTGAGCACTGTGACGGTGTTCCCCTCCCTTATATTTCTCCCACGCCTGCTGTAAGAGTCATGTCCACTATACCCGAGCGTTCTCTACGTTGCGGGCATCAGTTTGACATATGTGGGAGAGTGTAGTGTTCCCGAGAAATTTGTAAAAGAAGAGTATTTTGGCCTGTGGTATAGGCCCTTTAGGAAGCCAATATGGCGCTGGCTCCTCCGTTTTGCCGCCAAAACTGTGTGACGTCAGTGACACCCGATTGGTCACCGTCAGCGACGTGGCACTGGGAGCCAATGAAAACGTCCCTTGGCGAATATGACGTCACGAAGGCAGGGGAGTCCAGCCATCGCGCCGCGCTGGCGCCATCAGTCTCACACGCACGTCAGCGACGACGTCATGAGGCAAGACTTGCGACGGGGGGATGCTGTCACAGTGACGGATTACCCGAGCTCCGGTGGATATACGCGTCTCCTGTAGTCTGCACGCACTCAGTGAGGTCTTCCTTCATTCCATGTGTGGACCGAAGAACGTATTGACGGAATATTGAGCAACAAGTGCTCCGGGACAGGTGCGTTGCAAGAAGTGGTCTGTGCAGTGACACATGTGACGTCTGTGGCAGTTCACCCGTTTAGGAGACAGCGTAGTGGCTGGTCCATTCCATCGTGAGGGAACCAGTTTGACCGACTCGTCAACTAGGTTGGATGTGTGAACGACGGTCCTGTCAGTTTGACAGTAATACGCCGATCCCGTGGAACTTACGAGTCACCCGTTGTATGCAAGTACGCCGAGAGGTCTTCCTTCATTCCATGTGTGTGGACCGAAGAGGAAATTGACGGAATATTGAGCTGCAAGTGCTCTGAGTCGGGTGCTGTGCAGGTGAAGTCTAGGCAGCATCGTCTGGGACGTCTGATAGCTTCACAGTGACGATGTATTCTGCTGGGCCATTCCACGGGAAAGCAGTGAAAGAAGATACTAATTGGGAATCCGTACGACTGTAGCCGAGACGTAGGCGGGCAGACGTAATTGAGAGGGAAGTCGACGGCCAGGAGACCGACTCCAACCCTCCAAGACGTGGAGGAGGAGCACGGACCTGCGGGGGACAAGAACGCGGCGACGACGCGATTATCCTGGGACGTTGACTTGGGTTTCTGAAGGACACGGCAGTGTGTGTGTGGGGGCGTTCTCTACACGAGGCGAGAGCCTGGACCAGGAACTACAACTCAACTCTCCACGGAGGATAGGTGGAAGTAGGTGTTTATAGTTTCCCTCCCAATCCACTTTAGTCAGCTATATATAT
>WNGS01155646.1:6125-19977 GCA_020271785.1 Procambarus virginalis
TCTCGTCGTTCCTTTCGTGTGCGGCTTGGTACTGCCTCTCTCTGCCCTTTTCGGCAGTATGAGGGTGTACCCCAGGGTAGTGTTTCTGAGCACTACTCTTTTTTCTAATTGCCCTCAACGGTCTTCTTTCTTCTCTTCCTTCTGGTGTCTTCTCTGCTCTGTATGTTGATGATCTTAACCTTTGCTGTCAGGGTGATGATTCGCCTCTCCTTCAACGGCGGCTTCAACTTGCGATTGATGCCGTGTCGTCGTGGGCCACCAATCATGGCTTCAAGTTCTCTGCATCTAAGACTTGTGCTATGACCTTTACTCGGAAGCATGTGTTCTTCGTCCCTCTTTGTCGCTTTATGGTCATCCCATTGTGTACAGGGATTCCGCAAAGCTCTTGGGGTTAGTCTTTGACACTCGTTTGTCTTGGTCGTCCCATATCTCTTGCCTCCGAGTTGAGTGCTCTAAGGCCCTTAACCTCCTTAAGGTTTTGTCCCATACTTCTTGGGGAGCAGATAGACGCACGCTCCTATATTTGCACTCCTCTCTCGTCCTGTCTAAACTCGATTATGGTTGCCCTGCTTACTCTTCTGCTTCTCCTTCTACTCTTCGCCGTCTTGATGCTTTGCACCATACTGGGTTGCGTCTCAGCTCTGGTGCCTTTCGTTCGACTCCCGCCCTCAGTTTTGTATGTTGACACTGGCTTTCTCTCTCTCCAGGACCGCCGTGACCGCTACTGTCTTCGCTATCTTGCGCGGTCCTTACAGCATCCTTCCTCTCGCCTCTGTCGTGCTTTGACTTTTCTCCTCCTGTAGCTCCTGTTCCTCTTCATTGTCTCCCACTTTCTGTCCGGTTATCTCGCTTGCAGGATTCTCTTTCTGTTCGTCTTTCTAATGTTTCTCCTCGTATTGTTCCTTCCCTGCCTCCTCCGTGGAGAGTCCCCCTTCCCAAGTTTTGTACGTCCTTGACTTGTATTACTAAAGCCTTTACCCCTCCTTCAGTTCTGAAAAGCCTCTTCCTTGAGCACTTTTCTTCGCACTCCCGCTCTATTTCCATCTTTACCGATGGGTCTAAGTCTGCGGACGGTGGGCTACTCTGTTGTTTTTCCTGACCGTACTTATATGTGTCGCCTCCCTTCGGAGGCTAGCGTCTTTACGGCGGAACTTTATGCTATTCTCTATGCTCTCCGTCTCTTGCTTTCTCATTCTCATTCCTCCTTTGTGGTTGTTTGACTCTCGTAGTGCCCTAATGGCTCTTGGGTCCTTTAATCCTGTCCACCCAGTGGTCATCGAGATTCAGCAATGGCTGTTTCTTATTTCTAGCAAGTTTAATTTAAATCGGTAGAGTTTTGCTGGGTTCCCAGCCATATTGGGGTTTCTTTGAATGAGCGTGCAGATGCTGCCGCTAAGGATGCCATCCGTTCTTGTCCCATCTCCCGTAAGGGTCTTCCTTATTCTGACTTTTATCCGGTTATTCATTCCTCTATCCTTGCCCGTTGGCAGAGTTGTTGGTCCTCTGTGGTTGGTAACAAACTGCGTACTCTCAAACGTAGTGTGTCCCCGTGGCCTTCCTCCTACCACCGTAATCGGCGGTGGGAAACTGCTTTAGCACGGCTGCGGGTTGGCCATACTCGCTTAACCCACGGTCACTTAATGGAGCGCCGCCCTGCTCCTTGTTGTCCGAATTGCGTTGTCCCTCTTACGGTTATGCATATCCTTGTTGAATGTCCTGCCTTCCAGGACGAGCGTGTGTCTTGCTTTCCGACCGTCCCTCGCGGTCACTTGTTCCTCGATAGAATTCTAGGTGAATCGGATACTTTTGATATCGTTCGCCTTATGCGTTTTTGTTCTCGTATTGGCTTTCTTAGTAATATTTAGCGCCCTCTGATTATTTCGCACTTTGATGGTGCTACATAGCCTTCCCGTTTTGGTGCCTTCTTTGATAATTACCATTACATTCTGATGGGCCATCTGTTCAGTGGCAGGCCTGGGTGCAGCTACACTGTAATCAGGAATAATTACAACGGTCTGGAAATGAAGAAACATCACGTATTGAGAACTAAACTATGCCTCTTCACACAAGCGGAGTTAACTGCCATTGTTATGCGTTAATATAAGTGATCTGCACTGGCTCTGAGCAGCGCTGTAAAGCCTACTGAAAACTGGGCAAAAATCTTGCAATAGTCGCTGAAATTACGAGAGCTGTGAGAGTACTTACCAATCAGGGAAGAGTCATCAAGTTTCTGTGGATCCCCTCCCATGTTGGGGCTCCCCTCCCATGTTGGGGCTCCCCTCCCATGTGGGATATGTGGGAATGAACGAGCAGATGTGCTGGCTGCTGAAGGCGCTGAAGGAGACCATATTGAATACTTCTACCCAAGACTCTACTACAATTAGAGGTATTGTCAGGCAACATCACCGTGACAAGGTAACTGAGGACAGGAGGATAGAAGCACAAACCAGTGAACTGTACGATGGTACAACATGGTTGCAGCTGGCAATCCCAATCATTATGGCCGAAGAGGAGGAGACGAGGGAGAGAATCGTAATAGCGAGAATCCGTCTTGGATACAAATATCCATGGAGATATGGAATATAACAGTTGAGCAGCGGAGTTGCAGAATCTGTGGTGAGAGTGACGGACACCGCCTTGACCACTATCTACGTGAATGTGAACACCTGAGAGACATTAGGAATATGTGTAGAATAATAAACCCCACATTGTTTGAGTTAGGAAAACACTATTTGTCAAATATTGATACTGTTCTTAAAAGATTCCTCCATTTTGCACCCGCAAGATAACGTAAGCTTTTAAGGGTTGATAGATGTTAATCTTCTTGTTTGAGGAGCTGTTCACTTGAGACAGTTAAGCAAGTCCCAGCTGTGTCTGGGTACAGTGACAGGATGAACAACCCAGCGGGTTTTCTTCCTATTGGGGAGTGTTGTATATGCTGCTATGGCGGTGTGTCCACTCACAAGATGAGTGGCGCTGCCCAATACTGTCACTATGGCGGTGTGTCCACTCACAGGATGAGTGACGCTGCCCAATACTGTCACTATGGCGGTGTGTCCACTCACAGGATGAGTGGCGCTGCCCAATACTGTCACTATGGCGGTGTGTCCACTCACAGGATGAGTGGCGCTGCCCAATACTGTCACTATAGCGGTGTGTCCACTCACAAGGTGAGTGGCGCTGCCCAATACTGTCACTATGGTGGTGTGTTCACTCACAAGATGAGTGACGCTGCCCAATACTGTCACTATGGCGGTGTGTCCACTCACAGGATGAGTGGCGCTGCCCAATACTGTCACTATGGCGGCGTGTCCACTCACAGGATGAGTGACGCTGCCCAATACTGTCACTATGGCGGCGTGTCCACTCACAGGATGAGTGACGCTGCCCAATACTGTCACTATGGCGGTGTGTCCACTCACAGGATGAGTGACGCTGCCCAATACTGTCACTCTGGCGGTGTGTCCACTCACAGGATGAGTGGCGCTGCCCAATACTGTCACTATGGCGGTGTGTCCACTCACAGGATGAGTGGCGCTGCCCAATACTGTCACTATGGCGGTGTGTCCACTCACAGGATGAGTGACGCTGCCCAATACTGTCACTATGGCGGTGTGTCCACTCACAGGATGAGTGGCGCTGCCCAATACTGTCACTATGGCGGTGTGTCCACTCACAGGATGAGTGGCGCTGCCCAATACTGTCACTATGGCGGTGTGTCCACTCACAAGATGAGTGGCGCTGCCCAATAAACTCGCCCCTCGGAGAAAAATTAAAAAAATCTGACTGGAAATCACTCAACATATGGATCATAGGGTCTAGCAAGCATTCAATATCTATGATATGTTATCGCTTGTACAAACACACGCTCAGCACTGTGCGTCATCTGCAGGTCCAGGAGCTGAAGTCTGCCCATGGCCACACAGGTGTAGGGGATAGTGTGTGGCGGGGTTACCCAGGCTAGGGGATGAGTCAGAGGCCGGTGTGGGGGTGTTGGCCGCCTGCTGGACGTAATAGACCGGTTCTGGCCTCTGGGTTCATCCGGTCCTCTCAATTTGCCGCTACGTAAAAAAACGGAACTGTTTTTGCCTAACCAGAAACGTAGCTGCCCCAACCTACGAGAAGATGCATAGAAAATGTCAATTTTTACAATGTTTAAATCTGTAATAATGCAGATTAGGGATTGCGGATTAATCCATTGCTAACGGATTAGTCGATTGCGTATCAAATACGACGTATTATAGAGGCGCAGACGTGGGCAGGGGCGGAGGTGTTTGGGCTATCTCAGTAAGGGTGAAGTGGGGGGGGGGGGAGTTGGGAGAGTTTAATCCTGTGATAATGACTTGGGAGGGGCGAATGGCCAGTTGGCTCACGCATCAACCCTTTTATGTCACTTGTAGGGTTCGAACCTGCGCGGGGGGGCCTGCGCGGGGGGACCTGCGCGGGGGGGGGGGCTAGTCCTCGTACGGCCTTCTCTATCATGGCTCTTGGTTAGGCCTATGGATCTGGTGGATATATACGGATTTTGTCGGCCATTAGGGCGTGGGACAACTGGCCATTAGGGCGTGGGGCAACTGGCCATTAGGGCGTGGGGCAACTGGCCATTAGGGCGTGGGACAACTGGCCATTAGGGCGTGGGGCAACTGGCCATTAGGGCGTGGGGCAACTGGCCATTAGGGCGTGGGGCAACTGGCCATTAGGGCGTGGGACAACTGGCCATTAGGGCGTGGGACAACTGGCCATTAGGGCGTGGGACAACTGGCCATTAGGGCGTGGGACAACTGGCCATTAGGGCGTGGGGCAACTGGCCATTAGGGCGTGGGGCAACTGGCCATTAGGGCGTGGGGCAACTGGCCATTAGGGCGTGGGGCAACTGGCCATTAGGGCGTGGGACAACTGGCCATTAGGGCGTGGGACAACTGGCCATTAGGGCGCGGGGCAACTGGCCATTAGGGCGTGGGACAACTAGCCATTAGGACGTGGGACAATTCTGGAAACAAAACACAAGTGTTCCACCTGACGAAAAACGTACCAACCCGAGCAACCCACCAACCTATCGAGGCCGACGTATAGAAAACGTCAATATTATGGTACGTTGTTACCATAACGTCGTATTTTTAACCAATTGGTGGATTACGTTAATATAAGAGGCCAGAAAATGGGTCCGGGGTCGAGTGGGATAGGTTGAAGCAGTGTTGCCAGGCGGTCTAGTTAGTAAGTGCTGGATAGGATAAGGGGAAGGAATGTTGCCCAACCACTTAGACGGTCGGGGATTGAACGCAGACCTGCATGGTTGGATGCATCTGAGACAAGTGTCTACCTCTCATCTCTACCTGTATAACAAACGACCATTCCGGTACAGATTTCAGGTCTTGGATCCACGAGGCTGTCTGTGGTAGCTTCTCGGTGTGAAAGCCTGTCTTGACCTTCAGTTTCAGTAATGGGGTAATGTGACGATTTCTGTGCCAGGTTCCAGTGTGTTCTGACACTATCCTCCAAAAATCATGGTATTTATTGCACACTGGTCAAACATGCACAATTTCAGTGATGTATATACACTAAATTTCCCATTTTCTATTGTGTAAAGGCACAACAAAATAGCCAATAATCAGATCTAAACTTTCCCGGTCTGGTATAGTATATACACTAACTTGGTCCTAATTTGCTTCATGTATTAGGCCTGAAACAGGTTAGGTTGTATAGTTGCACTTTGTACTTACCTAATTGTGCTTGCGGGGGTTGAGCTCTGGCTCTTTGGTCCCGACTCAACTGTCAATCAACAGGTGTACAGGTTCCTGAGCCTATTGGGCTCTATCATATCAACACTTGAAGCTGTGTATGGAGTCAGCCTCCACCACATCACTGCCTAATGCATTCCATCTGTTAACTACTCTGACACTGAAAGTTCTTTCTAACGTCTCTGTGGCTCATTTGGGTACTCAGTTTCCACCTGTGTCCCCTTGTTCGCGTACCACCCTTGATAAACAGTTTCTCCTTATCTACCCTGTCAATTCCTCTTAGAATGTTGTAGGTAGTGATCATGTCTCCTCTTACTCTTGTCTTCCAGTGTCGTGAGATGAATTTCCTCATAACTCATGCCTCTTAGTTCTGGGACTAGCCTAGTGGCATACCTCTGAACTTTTTCCAGCTTCGTCTTGTGCTTGACAAGGTACGGGCTCCATGCTGGGGCCGCATACTCCAGGATTGGCCTTACATATGTGGTATGTAAGACATGTATGTACATACATATGTACCACATTACATAATGTGGTGTGTGTGTGTTTAATGTACACAATTTGGTGAAACTCTGAGTATAGTTTTTTTTTTATTAATATAGTCTTGGTTAGAGCAGTGGGTTTACGGGAATGTGAGAGGTGTGGTAGTGGCTGAGGCGAGGCCACTTGTGCAGGGCCGGGGGTAGTTGTGGGGAACCCACTTGTGAGATTTATATTTAATTTATATGAATTTATATACAATTTATATTTACGTAATTTATATATTTCGATAGCAAATGTTATGATGGAGTGGACTGTTTCTGCAAATTCTCAGACTCCTTTACACATTAGGGGGGGGGGGGTATTAAATTGTGTAGTCAATCAAAATTGACTAACATTCACTACAGGTATTAGACTACATATATTAATAAATAAAATAGGGAGGCCTTATCTTATTGTACGGTAGTGGCCCTAGTCAACCAGTATGAACAAGCCACTCACAAGATGAGTGGCGCTGCCCAATAAACTCGCCCCTCGGGGCAAAATTTAAAAATTTAAAAGCCAGTCGAGCAAATCCACAAAGGCCGTGACGAGGATTCGAACAAGTCGATCCACTTTGTAGGTGTGGCTGACTCCCAACTAATGTACAACCTTTAATAATAGACGTAGTTGTGTGTCGATCCTGTGACACAGCTGTCCAAGGGAGAATTATAAGAGGTAGACTCGCTCCATTGGCCTTGTTGATAAACATTGGCTAGCTACTGAGCCTCCCTCCCCTCTGATGCGTCCAATGTTCTCCAGATGAGTCAAGAAGTGATAGAAAGTATCTACATTTACTCTATTTTGGTACTAATAATGATCTTAATTAAAGTGATATGTTTTTTATGATAACAGTCCAAAGACTGTTGTATTGAGAATAATTCCCAGCAGAATAGCTGGGGAATTTAATAGCGACGTGGCAATGATATCCCGTTTTCTATGGGAGGAAATTCCACTGCGTCACGTCTTGTCTGAGTGATTCTATTTTATATATAATCTATAACTTCTATATAAGAATATATAACGTCTATAACTCTGGTTTCCCTTCAAAACGCATAAATCTTTTGACTTGAACTTGATTCTATTTATACAACTCAGCAGTAATATTATCTGCCTATTGTATTGAATATTAGTAAAGGGTGTCGAGTTTTCCGACAGTTTTTTTTTTCTTTGAAATATTTATAAAAAAAAAAGTACACGTTATGCAACGTATGTCGTTCAACTGCCTATTTAGCTCAACTTCCTATTTAGCTCAACTGCCTATTTAGCTCAACTTCCTATTTAGCTCAACTTCCTATTTAGCTCAACTGCCTATTTAGCTCAACTGCCTATTTAGCTCAACTGCCTATTTAGCTCAACTGCCTATTTAGCTCAACTGCCTATTTAGCTCAACTGCCTATTCGGTTCAACTGTCTATTCCTTAAGGGCAGGGGGATGGGCAACAGAACACATTAGGGAAGAGATCATGTACAGAATCCGTAATAGGATTCTGTGCTTATATTAAACGGTCTAAATTCTATTAATAGTCTCGGTAGTACAGTTTGGCTCGTTCTCGACTCACTACCGGGAATCACGGGTTCGAATCCCGGACGGGCCAGAAATGGTTAGGCCCGTTGTCCGTCACTTATAACGCCTTAGGTGTTCACCTAGCAGTAAACGGGTACACAGGAGTCAGCCAGCTGTTGTGGGCAGCATCCCGCACCCCCTAGAGCCTGGTGTACGCGGGGGCGCACCCCCGTACACTCTCCATCTTGGCTTGTTTCCAAGCAACCAACTGGTTTAGCGTGAGGGATGGAGGAGCGGGCCGCAGCCTAATGGAGTCCCCTCGCTTTTTTGAGCTGTGTTGATGCAAAATAAGTAGCCTAATATAGTTCGAAAAAGGTCACCACCACCCCCAAAAGGTCACCACACCCTAAACTGGCGTCTTTCATCTTGACCCAGGTCACTGTACGAGTCCTTACGCTATATTACGTTAGCTATTAACGGTACAAATTGTTTCTGTAGCAGAATATGTACATGTTGACTAAATTTACAGTTGCACTAGAATTAACTGCTAGAACATGTAACGCGTTTGATGCGTAATGAACATCTGTTAACTTGTTTGAACAATTATTTCAGTTTACCAATAATAAGTGTAGACATGAATTGTGATTTGGGAAGTCATAGCCTGAATAGAATTCAGAATTTTCGTTGGTAATAAATGATCGTTGACCTCCACAATATTTTTACAATCACTCAATCATCAATCAAGACTATTCATCAATAGTTGCACATTTATAATTGCTTAAGTTAACATGAACAGTACATAGCGACATTAAATACATGTCACAATAACGGCATTGCTAGCATAGTTATTTTCACACTCATAAACGTAATTTGTAACAAGTTAGTCATTTCACTACTGACTATACTGAACAGGTGTACACTACTGACTACACAACCCGCTCTATACTAAACTATATCTGACTATACAAGACAGCACATATATGACTTCTTGTTTATAGTCAATATTTGGCTTATGAATAAGTACATATGTGGTATATTCCAAGTTATATTTTTTTAAGGCACTAACTCTTCCTCCCGATTTGCTATACACAAGTTTTAATATTAGGAATTTCTTTTTCACTTTTATTAAGCAATAGAGAGTTTATACAACAATATCCTGAGTGATGTTACAATTTATTTAAATATTTTAGTTTTGTTTTATTTTATAAAACTGTAATATCAATATAGGTTTAAGTACTAATTGTAATTAAGAAGCAATAAAATACTTATCTTAAACTAAGAAGGTTAGGTTAGGGTCGTGGTTTCTATTCAGCTTTTCAAGTAAGCTGATATTCACAATAAATTAGTATATCACATATGTACTTATTCATAGTCAAAATATTGACTAAGCAAGTGCGAGAACGGGTTGCGCAGTGGCATAGTGCTTCACATGTTAGGCTTCAGCATCAAATGCCCTGAGGAATCTATCTCAAATAATTTGTTTAGAATAATAATTTACCCATAATCTAAATTACTCTTGTAGTCGAAGATTTCCTTTGGATTTTCCTCTGAATTAAATTATTTGTCATGATGCTTTATAGAATGCTGACAGGTTCCTTGTGAGTATTGAGCTACCGCTCACAAGATGAGTATGGGGTGCACAATAAACTACCGCTCACAGGACGAGTATGGGGTGCACAATAAACTACCGCTCACATGATGAGTATGGGGTGCACAATAAACTACCGCTCACAGGACGAGTATGGGGTGCACAAACTACCGCTCACAGGACGAGTATGGGGTGCACAAACTACCGCTCACAGGACGAGTATGGGGTGCACAAACTACCGCTCACAGGACGAGTATGGGGTGCACAAACTACCACTCACAGGACGAGTATGAGGTGCACAAACCACTACTCACAGGATGAGTATGGGGTGCACAAACTACCGCTCACAGGACGAGTATGGGGTGCACAAACCACTACTCACAGGACGAGTATGGGGTGCACAAACTACCGCTCACAGGACGAGTATGGGGTGCACAAACTACCGCTCACAGGACGAGTATGGGGTGCACAAACTACCACTCACAGGACGAGTATGGGGTGCACAAACTACCACTCACAGGACGAGTATGGGGTGCACAAACCACTACTCACAGGATGAGTATGGGGTGCACAATAAACTACCGCTCACAGGATGAGTATGGGGTGCACAAACTACCGCTCACAGGACGAGTATGGGGTGCACAAACTACCGCTCACAGGACGAGTATGGGGTGCACAAACTACCACTCACAGGACGAGTATGGGGTGCACAAACCACTACTCACAGGATGAGTATGGGGTGCACAATAAACTACCGCTCACAGGACGAGTATGGGGTGCACAAACTACCGCTCACAGGACAAGTCTAACAAGCAAGACACACATACTACTCACAACCAGTAACAACAACAAAATCTTTCCATGCAGGACGGGTATATATCTTTCATGCCCCGAACAGTACAAGAATAACCATGGCATCAGAATGAGACCGTCTTCATGACTTGAATTGTGTATGTCATGAATGAATTAGAGATGCAATGAGAACCCTCTTGATTTGCAAGGCAACAGGAAGACGATTTGCAAATTACAATGTACACCAGTTCAGATTTGTTTCCTAAATGTGTTAATCGTCAAATAACAGCTCGATAGTATTTGTCACATTATCAAAAGTGGGTGAAACCGTACGTAACAGCAATACGTTAGACTGGGCGATTCAAAATTTGAATTTTAAGTTGAACCAAGATTCGCCTCTGAATACACAATTATTGAATGGGAAAATTACAATTAGAGACGAGCCAATGCCATTTTTAGCTCCCAAAGTCTACCGCAGCAATTGTTAATGCATCACGAGTAGAGAAAATGTTTGCAATTGCATTGTTCGTTGGTAACATTAGAACAAGGCAGTCTGGTGCGTTATCAAATCGAGGCAGCCTAGTGTGCGATATATCCATTATCGGCCAGTGTCTGTGACAGGTTGGCCTGTATGACTCTTAATTACTGGGGATTCCTGGCGAGTGGTCTAGCATTATCAAAAGCTCATTACCGGCGGTTACTGTTGGTTAGGCCGACGGCTTTGCTGGTGCGGGGTGTGGATAGTCTTGTGTGTGGGGTTGTGAGGGGTCAGCCACGTGGGGTCTGTGAGGGGCAGCCACGTGGGGTCTGTGAAGGGTCAGCCACGTGGGTCTGTGAGGGGTCAGCCACGTGGGGTCTGTGAGGGTTCAGCCACGTGGGGTCTGTGAGGGGTCAGCCACGTGGGGTTTGTGAGGGGTCAGCCACGTGGGGTCTGTGAAGGGTCAGCCACGTGGGGTCTGTGAGGGGTCAGCCACGTGGGGTCTGTGAGGGGTCAGCCACGTGGGGTCTGTGAGGGGTCAGCCACGTGGGGTCTGTGAGGGGTCAACCACGTGGGGTCTGTGAGGGGTCAACCACGTGGGGTCTGGAGGGGTCAGCCAAGTGGGGTCTGAGGGGTCAGCCACGTGGGGTCTGTGAGGGGTCAGCCACGTGGGGTCTGTGAGGGGTCAGCCACGTGGGGTCTGTGAGGGGTCAGCCACGTGGGGTTTGTGAGGGGTCAGCCACGTGGGGTCTGTGAGGGGTCAGCACGTGGGGTCTGTGAGGGGTCAGCCACGTGGGGTCTGTGAGGGGTCAGCCACGTGGGGTCTGTGAGGGGTCAGCCACGTGGGGTCACCGCCTGAAGCTGAGGTAGGGGGGTATAGATACCCCCCACTATAGCTGTCCCCCTCCCTCTCCTTACCAACACCACCCCTGCTCCCCACCATGACGCCACCAATCATGAAGAGTTAACACGAGGCTGGTAATGCCCGGGCCGGACGTAAACACTGGCAATAGCTGGTAATACACTGGTGGCGCGCCTCTCTCCTCTTGATATTCCTGTCTGTGTGTCTGTCTCTGTGTGTGGTGTGTGTGTGTGTGTGTGTGTGTGTGTGTGTGTGTTTGTGTGTGGTGGTGTGTGTGTGGTGTGTGTGGTGTGTGTGTGTTGTGTGTGTGTGGTGTGTGTCTGTCTGTCTGTCTGTCTGTCTGTCTGTCTGTCCTGTCATGTCTGTCGGTCTGTCTGTCTGTCTGTCGCTGTCGGTCTGTCTGTCTGTCTGTCTGTCTGTGTCTCTGTGTCAGTGTCTCTGTGTCTCTGTGTCTCTGTGGCTCTGTGTCGTGTGTTACCAGATCGTTCGTTACGGCTCGTAAACCCTGTACAGCATTAAGAAACTGGTGGTCTAGGGTCATAGAATTGCTGTATATAGAGCGGGTCACCAGTGTAACCACATGATTGGCACAAGCAATAAAAAGAAGGTATTTATCCCTTAGGACTAAGTAATATACATATCAAATTAATATATATATTTAAACAGTATAATCAGTAGTATATATATTATACACACAGATGGACCAAAATTCTATATCTAAACAATAAACTTATTGTCTCCCTTTAAAAATATATATATTGCAAAATAATATAACAGACTTAACTCCCGATGTTAGCTCTCCGGCCCCAGACGCGTTACTGACTACAAAACTGGCGGGAGTGAAAAACATTGCTTCTGCCCCGCGAAAAACTGCCCAACTAACATTATTTAATTAAACGTACATGGAGCAAAATAATGTGACAAGAGTAATCTTAAAGTAACTTAGAAATGGTCAGAATAACATGCCATAACAAAAAATAAAGGTATTATTAATACATGCAGTAATGTAAAAATAAAATTTAGGCAACGCTCCCCCTCTATCAGGACTAAAGGTTCTGACGGAAATGTTGCCCCCCAATGTTCAAACACTTAGCATTCCCCTCAGTGTTTCCTACGGAATGTTCATACATAAAACCACATTCCCACGAAATCAACCGTGAAACAACAAAGAGCAATTACTCGTTCCCACGGGTAGAAAAGTTAGGCTTAATTCAACATATAAATCAGGCACCACATATATAAGTAAGGAATATTTAGATGTACATATAATCAGATAAAACCAAGGCATAATATATATAAGTACAAATTAATGTAGAAGTACAAATTATTGTATTTAATTACGTAGCTTATAGAGGTACGTAACATCGTGTCTCTCCGTCCGTCCTGGCTACCTGAACCTTGCAGAAGACTCACGATTTGTGTGATCTTTGGTGGCGAGAGGCCAGGTTCACGAAGCAGTTACGCAAGCACTTACGAACCTGTACATCGTTTGCTCAATCTTTGGCGGCTTTATTTAAAATTATTACTAGTCACTGAGCTCGGAGGCACCAGGAGGCTGTTATAAACCAATAACAACAGCTGATTGGCAAGTTTTCATGCTTGTAAACTGTTTAATAAATGTAACCAAGCCGTCAATGATTGAGGAAAGATGTACACGTTCGTAAGTGCTTGCGTAACTGCTTCGTGAATCTGGCCCCAGTTGTATACCCTGCCAAGGGTTGAGTGTGTTGTATACAATGGGTGGTGTCTGTGGGATCAATGATCCCCACGGCCCGGTCTCTTGCCTGACCTGGTTGGTGATCTGGTCAACTAGGTCACTAGGGTGTTAGGCGCTGCTGCGTCTAACGTTACTGTTGCGTAATAAGTTTTAGATTCGGCTACTGAGAACAAAAGAGCCAAGCAGCACGGTCTATGGTGAGCCCGTAAGTGGAGGCTCTTTGGAGCCTTCATCTGTATATTGGACTAAGACCAGGGATAATCGCTGTGAATAACGACCTACCTTGAGGTGATTTCGGGGCTCAGCGGCCCCGCGGCCCGGTCGTCGACCAGGGCTAATGCCTGCACGTGATGCAAGGGCTGGGAGGGTGCTGATTGGTGCCTGGGTGCGGGCACCATTCATGGACACGTGCCCCACACGTACCCCACACGTGCCGCCACCCCCCACACACGTGCCCCCACGTACCCCCCCACAGTGCCATACCCCTCCTTTGGGGTGAATGTCTTAATGATCACCAAGAGTTGGTTTACACACCAGGTTCGACAGTTGACGCACGTGCGTGTGTACACGTCCTGTATTTACTATTTGTCTGCAGAATTGAGCTATTAGCTCTTGGACCCCGCCTTTCTATAACCAATCTATTTTTCCTCTATAT
>WNGS01155648.1:0-12276 GCA_020271785.1 Procambarus virginalis
ATATATATATATATATATATATATATATATATATATATATATATATATATATATATATATATGTCGTACCTAGTAGCCAGAACGCACTTCTCAGCCTACTATGCAAGGCCCGATTTGCCTAATAAGCCAAGTTTTCATGAATTAATTATTTTTCGACTACCTAACCTACCTAACCTAACCTAACCTAACTTTTCGGCTACCTAACCTAACCTAACCTATAAAGATAGGTTAGGTTAGGTTAGGTAGGGTTGGTTAGGTTCGGTCATATATCTACGTTAATTTTAACTCCAATAAAAAAAATTGACCTCATAAATAATGAAATGGGTAGCTTTATCATTTCATAAGAAAAAAATTAGAGAAAATATATTAATTCAGGAAAACTTGGCTTATTAGGCAAATCGGGCCTTGCATAGTAGGCCGAGAAGTGCGTTCTGGCTACTAGGTACGATATATATATATATATATATATATATATATATATATATATATATATATATATATATATATATATATATCAAGAGAATGTCTGTCTATTTAATGAGGCCACATGCTGGAGGCATGCTGTTCGCCTTACACAGATTTAATTTGAATTTATTTATTGATATATTATTAAGGCGTATTATTACCAAAATAATGTATATTGTAGAGGGAATGGTATGGGGTAGGGAACGGACATAGGTTGGTCAGTGTTGACCTTAGCTAAAGGATTTAGGAATAATTATTTATATTCTTATCACCCGCTACCAATTCAATTAAAGGTACATATTAGTGAATGTTTATTTATGTAAGTTGATTGACATATGTACGTGTGCGCGCGATTAGTGTTACTGTAATTCATATGGTTAACATTTATACGTTTGAATGACATAGTTTCCCATTATTGTCACATTTTTTGTTACATGTTTACTATTGTCAAGATCGACGGACACGTCCAGCTATGTGTGTTTATGTGTACCAGTAATTGAACTGACATGTGTACTGTAATTATCTGCGTGTGTCCATTTTAAAGGAAATTATTAGTGAATGTTTATTTATGTAAATTGATTGGAATATATATGTGGACGCTCGGTTAGTGTTACTGTAATTTATATGGTTAACGTTTGCATGACATAGTTTCCCCTCACTGTCACATTTTTTGTTACTATTTCGCTGTTCACTCTCACTCTCTCTGAATCCCGTGGACTAATTGTGTTAACGTGTATTTCTTTAAGGTATGCTAACCATAGCGTTTTTACACAATAATTTGCAAAGAAACATTTCTAAAATTCTTCTAAGTTTCTAATAAGTATTGTTTTTCCTAACATACAAGACAATCACACAGTACCTAACCTCAGTCAGATACACTTTTCTTACTATATCTCGCAACGTCTTTTGCATATATATCTTATCTTAAAGAATTAACAATTTAAAATCATAACTGGCAACCCCCCCGTTCCCTCCAAGGAATATAAGGCCACTAAACATCATCCCTTTCACTTAACCTCTCCCAAATTATCTTTTACACCAATACACAAACTAGGGGGCTTTATAGTTGAGTGGATGTCGCTCTCGACTCGAAATCCTAGCTCTTTCGATCCCCCGGCGATGACAAACGGAAATCAGCAGAGTATCTATCATTCTGATGCCCCTGTTACCTAGCAGTAAATAGGTACCTGGGCGTTAGACAGCTGTTACGGGCTGTTTCCTGGGTGTGTGTGTTTCTGTGTGTGTGGATTATTTTTTTATTAGTAATAATTGATTCATTGACAGTTGAGAGGCGGGCCGAAAGAGCAGAGCTCAACTCTGCAAGCACAATTAGGTGAACACAACTAGATAAATGCTAACCAACCACGTTCTTGTACAGTCCACTACAAACGACACCCCCCACCCCCACCACTCCCTAAATCACTCTACCTAAGTCATTAAAAAATTAAAACAAATAAATTAATACACCAAAAATACTAACTATAAATATAGGCACCAAATTTGGATCATACAGCGACTCCAGCGTGGTCTAGTCGGAAGAGCACGTGTTCTCATCTGAATAGACTGCGATCGAGCTTGCCGGAACGGTTGTGTAACTGCAGGGCACAAATATTTGTGTGTCCCCTCCTGTAGCTGCCTCTGTTTCGACAGGTTCGCTGGATAGCTGGAATTGACCTGGCCCTTGGAAAGTGGGGAAGGGGTGAAATCCGTTGGGCCCACGGATCGATACCTTGGATCCATGGACCTAGGGCAGGTCTAATCACCTGGGATTCGAACCCACGGTGGGAATAAGGGAGGGGATTTGGGGAGGGGGGGGGGTAAAGGAGGGCTCCAGGAACCAAACCTCACATAAAACCGGACCCTCACACACACACACACACACACACACACACACACACACACACACACACACACACACCCTCACCCGAACACTCACAGGGACACTCACACTCACACACACCCATAGACTGTGATAAGGGAGACCATCTGAGGGGACACAGATGGCCTCGTGGACCCACAAGCACAACCGGACACACACTCAACCGGACACTCACAGGGGCACTCACACTCACACACTCACCCAGACACTCACAGGGATACTCACACTCACACAGAGACACACATCCATAGACACAAACTGTGAGAAGGGAGACCATCTGAGGGGACACAGATGGGCTCCTGGACCCACAGGTATATATATCAATCTTTCAATATACATATATATTTATAAATATAAAATATTTTTAAAAATTAAATCAATATATATATATATATATATATATATATATATATATATATATATATATATATATATATATATATATATATATATATATCAGGAGAATGTCTGTCTATTTAATGAGGCCACATGCTGGAGGCTGCGGCCTTACACAGATTTAATTTTAAATTTATTTATTAATATATTATTAAGGCGTATTATTACCAAATTAATGTATATTGTAGAGGGAATGGTATGGGGTAGGGAACGGACATAGGTTGGTCAGTGTTGACCTTAGCTAAAGGATTTAGGAATAATTATTTATTATTCTTATCACCCGCTACCAATTCAATTAAAGGTACATATTAGTGAATGTTTATTTATGTAAGTTGATTGACATATGTACGTGTGCGCGCGATTAGTGTTACTGTAATTCATATGGTTAACATTTATACGTTTGAATGACATAGTTTCCCATTATTGTCACATTTTTTGTTACATGTCTACTATTGTCAAGATCGACGGACACGTCCAGCTATGTGTGTTTATGTGTACCAGTAATTGAACTGACATGTGTACTGTAATTATCTGCGTGTGTCCATTTTAAAGGAAATTATTAGTGAATGGTTATTTATGTAAATTGATTGGAATATATATGTGGACGCTCGGTTAGTGTTACTGTAATTTATATGGTTAACGTTTGCATGACATAGTTTCCCCTCACTGTCACATTTTTTGTTACTATTTCGCTGTTCACTCTCACTCTCTCTGAATCCCGTGGACTAATTGTGTTAACGTGTATTTCTTTAAGGTATGCTAACCATAGGCTTTTTACACAATAATTTGCAAAGAAACATTTCTAAAATTCTTCTAAGTTTCTAATAAGTATTGTTTTTCCTAACATACAAGACAATCACACAGTACCTAACCTCAGTCAGATACACTTTTCTTACTATATCTCGCAACGTCTTTTGCATATATATCCTATCTTAAAGAATTAACAATTTAAAATCATAACTGGCAACCCCCCTTCCCTCCAAGGCATATAAGGCCACTAAACATCATCCCTTTCACTTAACCTCTCCCAAATTATCTTTTACACCAATACACAAACTAGGGGGCTTTATAGTTGAGTGGACGTCGCTCTCGACTCGAAATCCTAGCTCTTTCGATCCCCCGGCGATGACAAACGGAAATCAGCAGAGTATCTATCATTCTGATGCCCCTGTTACCTAGCAGTAAATAGGTACCTGGGCGTTAGACAGCTGTTACGGGCTGTTTCCTGGGTGTGTGTGTTTCTGTGTGTGTGGATTATTTTTTTATTAGTTAGTAATAATTGATTCATTGACAGTTGAGAGGCGGGCCGAAAGAGCAGAGCTCAACTCTGCAAGCACAATTAGGTGAACACAACTAGATAAATGCTAACCAACCACGTTCTTGTACAGTCCACTACAAACGACACCCCCACCCCCACCACTCCCTAAATCACTCTACCTAAGTCATTAAAAAATTAAAACAAATAAATTAATACACCAAAAATACTAACTATAAATATAGGCACCAAATTTGGATCATACAGCGACTCCAGCGTGGTCTAGTCGGAAGAGAACGTGTTCTCATCTGAATAGACTGCGATCGAGCTTGCCGGAACGGTTGTGTAACTGCAGGGCACAAATATTTGTGTGTCCCCTCCTGTAGCTGCCTCTGTTTCGACAGGTTCGCTGGATAGCTGGAATTGACCTGGCCCTTGGAAAGTGGGGAAGGGGTGAAATCCGTTGGGCCCACGGATGGATACCTTGGATCCATGGACCTAGGGCAGGTCTAATCACCTGGGATTCGAACCCACGGTGGGAATAAGGGAGGGGATTTGGGGAGGGGGGGGGTAAAGGAGGGCTCCAGGAACCAAACCTCACATAAAACCGGACCCTCACACACACACACACACACACACACACACACACACACACTCACCCGAACACTCACAGGGACACTCACACTCACACACACCCATAGACTGTGATAAGGGAGACCATCTGAGGGGACACAGATGGCCTCGTGGACCCACAAGCACAACCGGACACACACTCAACCGGACACTCACAGGGGCACTCACACTCACACACTCACCCAGACACTCACAGGGATACTCACACTCACACAGAGACACAACATAGAGATGTATCCATAGACACAAACTGTGAGAAGGGAGACCATCTGAGGGGACACAGATGGGCTCCTGGACCCACAGGTATATATATCAATCTTTAAATATACATATATATTTATAAATATAAAATATTTTTAACAAATAAATCAGTAAATATGTGAGTGTGAGTGCCCCTGTGAGTGTCCGGTTGAGTGTGTGTCCGGTTGTGCTTGTGGGTCCACGAGGCCATCTGTGTCCCCTCAGATGGTCTCCCTTATCACAGTCTATGGGTGTGTGTGAGTGTGAGTGTCCCTGTGAGTGTTCGGGTGAGGGTGTGTGTGTGTGTGTGTGTGTGTGTGTGTGTGTGTGTGTGTGTGAGGGTCCGGTTTTATGTGAGGTTTGGTTCCTGGAGCCCTCCTTTACCCCCCCCCTCCCCAAATCCCCTCCCTTATTCCCACCGTGGGTTCGAATCCCAGGTGATTAGACCTGCCCTAGGTCCATGGATCCAAGGTATCCATCCGTGGGCCCAACGGATTTCACCCCTTCCCCACTTTCCAAGGGCCAGGTCAATTCCAGCTATCCAGCGAACCTGTCGAAACAGAGGCAGCTACAGGAGGGGACACACAAATATTTGTGCCCTGCAGTTACACAACCGTTCCGGCAAGCTCGATCGCAGTCTATTCAGATGAGAACACGTTCTCTTCCGACTAGACCACGCTGGAGTCGCTGTATGATCCAAATTTGGTGCCTATATTTATAGTTAGTATTTTTGGTGTATTAATTTATTTGTTTTAATTTTTTAATGACTTAGGTAGAGTGATTTAGGGAGTGGTGGGGGTGGGGGTGTCGTTTGTAGTGGACTGTACAAGAACGTGGTTGGTTAGCATTTATCTAGTTGTGTTCACCTAATTGTGCTTGCAGAGTTGAGCTCTGCTCTTTCGGCCCGCCTCTCAACTGTCAATGAATCAATTATTACTAACTAATAAAAAAATAATCCACACACACAGAAACACACACACCCAGGAAACAGCCCGTAACAGCTGTCTAACGCCCAGGTACCTATTTACTGCTAGGTAACAGGGGCATCAGAATGATAGATACTCTGCTGATTTCCGTTTGTCATCGCCGGGGGATCGAAAGAGCTAGGATTTCGAGTCGAGAGCGACGTCGACTCTACTATAAAGCCCCCTAGTTTGTGTATTGGTGTAAAAGATAATTTGGGAGAGGTTAAGTGAAAGGGATGATGTTTAGTGGCCTTATATGCCTTGGAGGGAAGGGGGAGTTGCCAGTTATGATTTTAAATTGTTAATTCTTTAAGATAGGATATATATGCAAAAGACGTTGCGAGATATAGTAAGAAAAGTGTATCTGACTGAGGTTAGGTACTGTGTGATTGTCTTGTATGTTAGGAAAAACAATACTTATTAGAAACTTAGAAGAATCTTAGAAATGTTTCTTTGCAAATTATTGTGTAAAAAGCCTATGGTTAGCATACCTTAAAGAAATACACGTTAACACAATTAGTCCACGGGATTCAGAGAGAGTGAGAGTGAACAGCGAAAGAGTAACAAAAAATGTGACAGTGAGGGGAAACTATGTCATGCAAACGTTAACCATATAAATTACAGTAACACTAACCGAGCGTCCACATATATATTCCAATCAATTTACATAAATAAACATTCACTAATAATTTCCTTTAAAATGGACACACGCAGATAATTACACTACACATGTCAGTTCAATTACTGGTACACATAAACACACATAGCTGGACGTGTCCGTCGATCTTGACAATAGTAAACATGTAACAAAAATGTGACAATAATGGGAAACTATGTCATTCAAACGTATAAATGTTAACCATATGAATTACAGTAACACTAATCGCGCGCACACGTACATATGTCAATCAACTTACATAAATAAACATTCACTAATATGTACCTTTAATTGAATTGGTAGCGGGTGATAAGAATAATAAATAATTATTCCTAAATCCTTTAGCTAAGGTCAACACTGACCAACCTATGTCCGTTCCCTACCCCCATACCATTCCCTCTACAATATACATTAATTTGGTAATAATACGCCTTAATAATATATCAATAAATAAATTTAAAATTAAATCTGTGTAAGGCCGCAGCCTCCAGCATGTGGCCTCATTAAATAGACAGACATTCTCTTGATATATATATTATATATATATATATATATATTATATATATATATATATATATATATATATATATATATATATATATATATATATATATATATATATAGGGGTACCACCTCTGGTGCAAGTGTAGGGACCCATAGCCTCGGAGAAGAAAATAAAGAGTACTCAGAGAAGACCTTGTGGATCCTCACTGAACACTTTGATATTTTCTTCTCCTACCACCCCTATTCTTTTGGTATGTGTGTATATTTATCTAACTTTATTTGAAAATGTCATTACACAAAAAAGTTACAGTATTGATTACATGCAGGGTACAAGCCTGCTTGTCACAAGTTGAAAAGCTCCTCCAGCTCCTCAGATGGCGGGCAGGAACCATGGATGCAGTGAGCATTTCCTCTCTGGATTGCCACACTGAGGCGCTGAAAAAGAAAACTGGCAGCTCTAGGGTCTCTAGTTGTTTCGATTAGCTTAGACCCCAACTCCTTCAAAAAGCTAGCAGCACTTTTACCCCAGGCACCAAGTGTCTCTGAGGCAATGGGGACAAAATTGTAGTGGTGCTCAAGGTCTCTGTATTTACGTGACTTGGCCGCTTCCCGGTGATTGGCAGCTCCTCCTGCTTGAGTAGCACTGAAGTCAACATAGGTATTGGCTAAAGTTGAGACGCAAGTGTAGTCCCACACCAACTGTCTACCATTCTTCCAGGGGTTCACCGTGATTCCATCTGGGCGACCGACAGGCTCATTAGAGTTGTGGGACATTAGGTACCGGGGCTCTCTCTCTGCTGGACAGCCGGCTGTGGTAAGGCTTCTCTTAATAATGTCATTGACCTCGCCGTGTCTTGCATGCCATCCTCCTGTCCTTTGGCAGAGAAGGCCATGCCGTCCGTACCTGTCGGCCTCTGCCTCGCCGCAAATACACCTGTATTCGGTGTGGATTGGGGCAGCGAGACGGAGAGCCACGGCAATTCGGAGGGCCTGCGGTGTGAGACGAGTGCCGGTTGCTGACATTGGGATTGCTAATAGGAAATCACCTGCATGGGGAGCTGCTACTGCTCTAAGTCGGGCAGTGTCATGTGGTGTTGTCGCAGCTTCTAGCAAAGTCGCAGCTTCTTGGTCGGCAATGGGGCGATCCCAGCTGGATTGCTTATGGGCTTCAGAAGGCAGTGGTTGGGGTGCTGGTCCTGCGAGAGAGACCCATTTGGTTGTGCAGTCTGTGAAGCTGGGATCATGTACCCCTGCCTGTTGAACTAGGTGCTCAGGTAGGATTTCCTTCACCAAGTTGTCAGACCCCACTGAAGAGGACAGGAACGCTGGTACAGCAATTTGTGTTGCTGTGCGCACGCCAAGGCCCCCGAGTCTGACAGGAAGGGAGGCCTGTTTCCACTGCGAGTTGCTGAGGGAAAGATTGAGGGCTTTTTCTAGTGTTGATTTCAGCAAGCTGTCGTACTCTTCTAATTTAATATTGTTGAAAGATGGCGAACATCTTAGAAAGTAGGTCAGCCTGGGGAGGGACAAGCATCTGGTGATGAGGTAAAGTGCATCATGAGCATCGATGTCTTCAATCCTCTCGTTCATTCTCTTCAGGTCAGTGATCTTCTTACCAAGGACCTCGTCGATGGCATTCCTTCCAAGAGGAGCACCTAGGAGTGTGCTGTCCTCAGGGTTGGTTGTATGAATGTCAGGCAAAACAACCTTTATTTGCTCTATTATGTGCTGGTTGGTGGAGGTTATTTCGCACTTGGAAGGGTTCAGGGTGAGTCCTAGACTTGCTCCTTGCTCCTGAATTATTCTTATGTCGTCCAAGAGTGCGTCTGGGGAGCCGGCTAGAGTACCATCGTCTAAGAACCAAATGTTGAGCTCACTGGACAGGTTATCGGTGACTTCCTTGATGACTAGGCAGAAAAGAAAAGGAGCAAGGGGGTCACCCTGTTGGACACCTTCTTGTGATTCGATTTCATGTTCCCCAAAGAGCAGAGTTAGATTCTTGCTGTAGCATGAGTTTACAAACGGGTAGAGGGAAGGAAAAAGGCGATGAACCGCATTGAGTACTGCATCCCTTCTAACCAGATTGAAGGCATTTTTGAAGTCCAGCTTTATCAGAGCTTTTTCATCCGTAATGTTGGCAATGTAAGCTCTAGCTGCATGAGCCGCTGCCTCACACCCTTGGGGAATGCCAAACCCAAGCTGTTTTGGCTTCAGCATGTCGGCTGCTGCCTGACTAACTGCTTTAGCAGCAGCCTTAGCGACGAGACGCCGGAGTGAATTGCCCACAGCTATCGGTCTGATTCCTCCATCTTTTTTCCTCAGGGCACAGAGGGTAGCGCCAAAAAAGAGAGGCCGTATGGTCTCTGGTATGTTGCCAGCTAGACATGTGTTGGCGAATCTTGTTAGTTCCACCAGGAGGCCCTGTGCAATGTCTCCCAGTGCAGGGTTGAGCATTTGTTTGATGTGGTTGGGTCTTAGTCCTGTGAACCCACCTGCTGATCCTGGTGGGAAGGATAAAGCTGCTTTATGCACCATGGATTCGAGCACACACAGGGGTTCTGCTCTGGTGACACCGACTAGGGGAACACCGTCGTCACGAGGAGCTCTGGGTGGGTGTTTTTCCCTCAGGGCTTGTGCTGTATCGGCATCCCTGGTGGCAACTGTGTCTTCACTGGTGATGACTCTGATTGCCCCTATTGTGTTGCCTTCTTCTATTTTCTTGCTGACTGTTGCTCTCATTTTGGATGCCTCGGTTCTGCTGTTGATACCTTTCCTGCGGTGAGTGTTTTTGGCACGGGTGGGGAGGGGTGCCTGGTTGTCCTCTCTAGGAAAACTATTTATAGCCATAATGACTGAGGAAGCTAGAGATTTGTCTCTCCTTGCAGGGACAGCTAGACATATGTTTCCAAACAGGAGAAGGTTGCGCCATGCTTGGATGGTTCCGGGGGAGTCATTGACCTTTTTCAAGAGGCTGGATAGTTTGGCTGCTGCCTGGGGCCGGGCAGCTTTGGGGATGTACTGCAGGGTTCCAACCGATGTTGCTTTGATGGCTTCTAGTAGATTCTCAGTCGATATGAAGCTGTTGGAGGTGTTTTCCCTGACTGCTGGAGTGGGGCCTTGATTGATACCCTCTTTGGGAGGGCGCCACATACCCAGACAATTGGTTCCGTTGTGAGCATGCTTGCGCACATCTCCGTTACCCTTGAGTTTCCACACCTTGTCACACACTTGGCATATATATATATATATATATATATATATATATATATATATATATATATATATATATATATATATATATATATATATATATATATATATATATATATATATATATATATGCAAAGAAGCCTGAATGGTCCCCAGGACTATATGCGAATGAAAACTCACAGTCACTTCTGGGGTGTGAGTTTTCATTCATATATATATATATATATATATATATATATATATATATATATATATATATATA
Source organism: Procambarus virginalis (assembly GCA_020271785.1). NCBI lineage: Eukaryota > Metazoa > Arthropoda > Malacostraca > Decapoda > Cambaridae > Procambarus > Procambarus virginalis. Next base: position 10,468 of record WNGS01155648.1, read on the forward strand.
TATATATATATATATATATATATGTCGTACCTAGTAGCCAGAATGCACTTCTCAGCCTACTATGCAAGGCGTGATTTGCCTAATAAGCCAAGTTTTCATGAATTAATTGTTTTTCGACTACCAAACCTACCTAACCTAACCTAACCTATCTTTATCGGCTACCTAACATAACCTAACCTATAAAGATAGGTTAGGTTAGGTTAGGTTGGGTTGGTTAGGTTCGGTCATATATCTACGTTAATTTTAACTCGAATAAAAAAAATTGACCTCATACATAATGAAATGGGTAGCTTTATCATTTCATAAGAAAAAAATTCGAGAAAATATATTATTTCAGGAAAACTTGGCTTATTAGGCAAATCGGGTCTTGCATAGTAGGCCGAGAAGTGCGTTCTAGCTACTAGGTACGACATATATATATATATATATATATATATATATATATATATATATATATATATATATATATAATATATATATATATATATATATATATATATATATATATATATATATATATATATATATATATATATATATATATATATATATATATATATATATATAAACGGAAAATCAGGTACATTTAGTTAATTCTAATGAAAACACATTGATTTTTATCATTTGTATTGGGAACAACATTTTCATATGTCTTTTCTAGGATCTAATTAATAAGAAAGCTCGCTTTATGATTTGAAGTTAAAATCCTCAAATTACATAATATAGTGACTTTTTTCACGTTTTCATGTAGTGTGATTCCACGTAAAAATATTCGATTTTCCAATATTTCGATACTACTTCATGTTTTCTCACGATATGTGATTTGGCCTTCAAATCTCAAAATTTCGCATTATATTGCACTTTTAAGCAAGTTTTCTTCCATTCCGTTTTGTATCATAAATCATCGAATTTTGCAATATTTTGACGTTATCATCCCCGTTTTATGTGTTTTAAACAAAATATCATCGAATTAGGCAATATTTTGCAGTTTTTTAACGTTTTTCTGAATTTTCAGTTTATTGTTATTAATTCATTAACATACGATAAAAATGATGCAAACACATAATTGATTAGAAATTAACCTTAAACACTTCATTTTCAATCAACTATTTGTTTCTCGTTAAAACACTGAGAAAGATATTGAAAAGGGGAGAAGTTCTGTTTTTATTGCATTTATCGACGTTTCAGCCGGATTAGAGCGGTTTTACGTGAACATCTTCCATCGGTAATATAAACGGAAAATCAGGAACATTTTAGTTAATTCTAATGAAAACACATTGATTTTCATCATTTGTATTGGAAACAATATTTTCATATGTCTTTTCTAGGATCTAATTAATACGAAAACTCGCTTTATGATTTGAAGTTAAAATCATTAAATTTGGTAATATAGTGACTTTTTCAAGTTTTCATGTAGTGTGATTTTACGTAATAATATTCGATTTTACCATTATTTCGAAACTACTTCATGTTTTCTCACGATATGTGATTTGGCCTTCAAATCTCAAAATTTCGCATTATATTGCACTTTTAAGCAAGTTTTCTTGCATTTTGTTTGTACTAAAAATCATCGAATTTAACAATATTTTGACGTTTATCATCACCCTTTTCTTTTTGTGATTTAAACAAAATATCACCGATTAGGCAATATTTTACCGTTTTTCCACGTTTTTCTGAATTTTCAGTTTATTGTTAATAATTCATTAAATATACGATAAAAATGATGCAAACACATTATTGATTAGAAATTAACCTTAAATATTTAATTTTAATCAACTATTTGTTTCTCGTTAATACACTGAGTAATAT
>WNGS01155652.1:0-10145 GCA_020271785.1 Procambarus virginalis
AGGACCTGGAAGCGTATCCGCAAGATAGCGGGTAAGTTCGTTCCCGATGTTTCCTCGGTCCTTCACCTCCATGGTACACTTGTGGCGGACCCGTTGCAGGTCGCTACTGAACTGGGTTCCCACTTTTCTTCTGTTAGCTTGGTCTTCATCTTCCCCAATCTTTCCTTCTTCGTAAACCTGTCCTTGAGTCTTGTCCTTTAGATTTCTGCACTCGTCTTCGACTTCCTATAACGATCCTTCTCTCTCTCTGAACTTCGTTCTGCCTTGGCGCTCTGCGGTTCTACGGCGGCGGGTTCCGATGGTATTCATTATGAGATGCTTCGCCATCTCCCTCCATGCACGTCTCAGTATTGACCGAGTCTAATCGGATCTGGGAGTCGTCGTCAGTCCCTGAGGACTGGGTCGATGCAGTTGTCCTCCCTGTTCGCAAACCAAGGTCTCTGGTAACTTCCCCTAAGGACTTTCGCCCTATTGACCTCACAAGTTGTCTGCAAACTTTTGAACATATGATTAATATTCGTCTGATGTGGTTCCTTGGAACACCATCACCTCCTCTCCCCTTTTCAATTTGGTTTCCGCAAGTGCCGCAGCACGACAGATGTCCTGGTGAACTTGGAAGTCTATATTCGTACTGCTTTGCTGCGAAAACCTCCGTTGTTGCCGTCCTTTTTGACCTGGAAAAGGCTTACGACACCACTTTGCAATATCATATTCTATCCCAGCTTTATTCTTTTGGCCTTCGTGGTCGTCTCCCTCTCTTTCTCGTCAGCTTCCTCTCTCGTCGTTTCTTTCGGGTGCGGCTTGGTACCACTCTCTCTGCCTGTTTTCAGCAATACGAAGGTGTGGCCCAGGGTAGTGTTCTGAGCACTACTCTTTCTGGTTGCCCTCAATGGTCTTCTTTCCTCTCTTCCTTCCGGTGTCTTCTCCGCTCTCTATGTCGATGATTTTACCCTTTGCTGTCAGGGTGATGATTCGCCTCTCCTTCAGCGCCGGCTTCAACTTGCGATTGATGCCGTGTCGTCTTGGGCCACCGATCATGGCTTCAAGTTCTCTACTTCTAAGACTTGTGCCATGTCTTTTACTCGGAAACGGGTCGTTCTTCGTCCCTCTTTGTCACTTTATGGTCATCCCCTTGCATACAAAGATTCCACGAAGCTTTTGGGGATATTCCTTGACACTCGTTTGTCTTGGTGTCCCCATATCTCTTACCTCCGTGTTGAGTGCTCTAAGGCCCTTACCCTCCGAGTGTCGTCCCATACTTCTTGGGGAGCGGATAGGAGCGCTCTCCTTGCTTTGCATTCCTCTCTCGTCCTGTCTAAGCTCGATTATGGTTGCCCTGCTTACTCTTCTGCTTCTCCTTCTGCTCTTCGCCGTCTTGATGCTTTGCACCATACTGGGCTGCGCCTCAGTTCTGGTACCTTTCGTTCGACTCCCGTCCTTAGCTTGTATGTTGACATTGGCTTCCAATCTCTCCAGGACCGCCGTGATCGCTACTGTCTTCGCTATCTTGCGCGGTCCTTGCAACATCCTTCCTCTCGCCTGTCGTGCTTTTACTTTTACTCCTCCTGTGGTTCCTGTTCCTCTTCACCACCTCCCTCTTTCTGTCCAGTTATCTCGCTTACAGGATTCTCTTTCCGTTCGACTTTCTAATGTTTCTCCTTGTTCCTTCTTTGTCCCCGTGGAGAGTCCCCCCCTTCCGCAGTTTTGTACGTCCTTGACCCGCGTCACTAAAGCTTTTACCCCTCCTACGGTTCTAAAACGCCTTTTCCTTGAGCACTTTTCTTCTCACTCCCGCTCCGTTTCTGTCTTCACCGATGGGTCTAAGTCTGCGGACGGTGTTGGCTACTCTGTTGTTTTTCCTGATCGCACTTATGTGTCGCTTACCTCCGGAGACCAGCATCTTTACAGCGGAGCTATATGCTATTCTCTATGCTCTACGTCTCCTGCTTTCTCGTTGTCAGTCTTCTTTTGTGGTTGTTGTTGACTCTCGTAGTGCCCTCATGGCTCTCGGGTCCTTTAATCCGGTTCATCCAGTAGTTGTCGAGATCCAGCATTGGCTGTTTCTTGTTCACAGTAGGTTTAAGTCTGTTGAGTTTTGTTGGGTTCCCAGCCATATTGGTGTCTTTAAATGAGCGTGCGGATGCTGCCGCCAAGGAAGCTGTCTGCTCTTGTCCCATCTATCGTAAAGGTATTCCTTATTCCGACTTTTACCCGGTTATCCATTCCTCCATCCTTACCCGTTGGCAGGCTTCTTGGTCGTCTGTTACTGGTAACAAACTCCGTACTCTTAAATGTTGTTTCCTCGTGGCCATCCTCCTACCACCGTAACCGGCGGTGGGAAACTACTCTAGCGAGGTTGCGTATTGGCCATACTCGCTTAACCCATGGTCACTTGATGGAGCGCCGCCCTGCTCCTTATTGTCCTAATTGCATTGTCCCTCTTACGGTTGTGCATGTCCTTCTTGAATGTCCTGACTTCCGGGACGAGCGTATGTCTTGCTTTCCGACCGCCCCTCGCGGTCACTTGTCCCTCACTAGAATTCTTGGCGACTCGGATACTTTTGATATCGTTCGCCTTGTGCGTTTTTGTTCTCGTATTGGCATCCTTGGTGATATTTAGCACCCTCTGATTATTCTGTACATTTGATGGTGCTACATAGCCTTCCCGGTTTGGTGCCTTCTTTTGATAATTACTTACTACTTTCATCCCTGAGCTTTACTGAGTGAGCACTGCAATTTTGAGACACAATTATCAGCCTTTCTCTCGTTCTCAGTTAATTCATTTACAGTTCGATGATTTCTATAGCCTATTACTCTTACGGAAGAACCTTTCTGTATTTTTTGCGTTGCGAATCTATAAGATTTTCCATGTTTGGTTAAACTAAAATGTGAACGGTTGAACCACACTTTCCTGTGGATACGACGATCTGTCGTTGTTCTGTATATTGGTGAGGTTTTATGGAAAACAAAATCGTTTGGGCACGTTTCCTTAACCCAATGCTTCTGCTCCCCCCTCGTAGTGAATAATTTCACGGGAGTCAGGCGACTGTTGTGGGTTGTATTCTGGAAAATGTCAAGTTTTTAGCCTTGAGAAACCTTGGTAAGCCAAATAGCTTTCTGTCCCCCTACAAAGAGTGACTACATTTGATGGATAAATCTTAGTTTGTTTGTGAAGTTAATATTGTGACATTCTGGGTAGTGCGGAGTACCGTTATCAGTTGGCATGTATTCCGAGCGATGTTTATATCTCCCGGTGTAGACTGTATACCATGTGGTTTACTATTTTTTTGTATTATTCAATGTAATGTACTCTTTTTTGGTTATTTTATGTGGTTTACTTTTGTTGGTTGGTGTACTTTTTTTTTTTTTTGGTTATACCATGTGGTATACTTGTCTTTGCTTCATTAGATAAGGATTGTGTTCGATTACAGTTCAGATTCCTGAAGGCAGTATAGCCTGCTTATATTGTCTAACCTTTCATATTCCGCTGATTGAACTCGGTATATGTGTGTGGCTTGTGGGATATGTTTGGGCGCTGTTCACAGAAACCTCCCAATGAGTTTGACTGTTGAAGTCGTCGTCTTCTCTTACAGATGCTTCCTTGTATCCGGACACCGTCTGTCCTTCCTGCCATTTTTATTACTTTGTATCCGGCCTCCTGCCTCATCACCTATTTTCATTACCTTATATCTGGCCCCATGACCCAGCACCCATTTTCATTACCTTATATCCAGCCTCCTGCCCCAGCACCCATTTTCATTACCTTATATCTGGCCTCATGACCCAGCACCCATTTTCATTACCTTATATCCGGCCTCCTGCCCCAGCACCCATTTTCATTACCTTATATCTGGCCTCATGACCCAGCACCCATTTTCATTACCTTATATCCGGCCTCTGACCCAGCACCCATTTTCATTACCTTATATCTGGCCTCATGACCCAGCACCCATTTTCATTACCTTATATCCGGCCTCCTGCCCCAGCACCCATTTTCATTACCTTATATCTGGCCTCATGACCCAGCACCCATTTTCATTACCTTATATCCGGCCTCATGACCCAGCACCCATTTTCATTACCTTATATCTGGCCTCATGACCCAGCACCCATTTTCATTACCTTATATCCGGCCTCCTGCCCCAGCACTCATCTTGCATTTCATGTAACAGATCACTTGCCACGTGTGGTCGTTGAACGTTATAAGTGCTTTCTTTGCGCACTTTTAGTCCGAGTGGGCGTGTCTGTGTTCTTATCTGTGTTTTTGTGCACAGCGCAATTTTTGTGTTTTGCTTTAGCAACACAAAGGTAAATATGCTTAGTGATGTTTCTCTGTATTTTATCTAAAAGGAGAATGTGCTGACGAGTGATTTCTGGAGCCGCCGGAGACCCATTCTCTCAAGTGGGAGGAGACCAGGTGCAAGCATTGATTTTAGATACTCCTTCACTGCTTGTACTGGCTGTCTCTCTTTTATCTTTATATATATATACAAGAGTTGTTGCATTTTTTTACAGCCACTAGCACGTATAGCGTTTCGGGCAAGTCCTTAATCTTAATTTTCTCCCGGAAAACGACCCGTTATATACTTTAACAACTAGGTACCCATATGCAGACAAGGAGTCACAATAACGTGGCTGAAATATGTTCACCAAACCACACATACTAGAAAGTGAAGGGACGACGACGTTTCAGTCCGTCCTGGACCATTCTCACTCGGACTATAGGTACCTGTACACTACTGGATGAACAAAGGCTACACTTAAGGATTGGCGCCCAGTAAATTCTCCCCCGGCCAGGATACGAACCAAGGTCAAAGCGCTCGCGATATGCCAAGGAAGTGTGTTACCACTTCCCCATGGGGACTACGAATCGCCACGGATCTGTTTTCTCACCAATCTGGCTGGCTTTAACCACCGTCTTTCGCCTGGGCAGCCGGTTGTCTAGGATATGGTTCTTGCCCCACCTTGTAATTTATCAGTTACAAAATATCAAAGCTATCAATTCCGTTATTAGTTAAAGCTACTAACTAAATCTCCCAAATAAGGTTACGAAACAACGCAACTGAGGCTACTAACTAGTGATATTGAAACTACATGTATATTTTAGTGCTACTACTTGAATATTGCTTTTTGGCAGCGTGTATTTTAACAAACGTTGTGTTGTCTTTAATTGGTATTCGGCTTTTGCTTATCTTTTCACCTAGACTCCCACCCCATAAAAGGGGACCCACAACAGCCATTAACTTCACGACTAAACATCACATTCACTCCAAACATCTACCACCGACGGGCTATTCATGCCCGTATTCATGACTCTTGGGGGGGCTTAATCTTCATCAATCAATCAACCATTAACAAGAAAGGGAAGATAACTATCAGGAGAAAGTGCCAGGCTATTACGACGAAGTTGTTGCGTTTTATTTCATTAACAAGAAGGAAAACTCAACAATTTAGTTTTTTAACCTCGATCACACCAACGCAAATTTCAGTTATTAATGAAACAGTGAAAAATGAAATTGTTTTGCCACATTAGAAACTTTTGAATCTAAAGAATCCCCCCCAATCTATCGACGCATAGAAAACGACTAACACAATTGTGTACATTTTAAAACGTTCACTCCAGGCCCCGTGTTCTACGGATCGGTCGATTCTGCTAAAAATGGGACTCGTGAGGTGATGGGACGAGTTGAATGGGGTTATTGAGGGAGGGGGTAAATGTTCTCGATGAGGGGGCGTAGGAGGGATGGAATGTGATTGTACGGGGAAGGGAGGGAGAGAGAGAGAGGGGGGGGGCAAGAGGAAGGAAAAGCATGAATGGGAAGGAGGAAGGGGGGAAATGGGGGTCAGCGGCAACTTGAACAATAGCCTTTTTTTCTCACAATGAAAACTATTTTAATTTTCAAAAAACGTTTTCTGTAATTGTCGTCGTGTTGCAGCATAGAGGCGAATGTGTTTTATATTTGTCTTAAAATATATGAATATATTTTCTTTGTTTTGTGTTATTGCTCAATAGTTTTTTGTTTGTACATTAAAAAAAACTATGTATGCCCTATATCGATAGAAATTGACGGGAGATTTAGACAATAATTACAATCGAATTAATAACAGAACACAAGCCAAAGATCAAGCCAACCAAATACCAATTTCATGGCTATTTAGTGTGCATTGTGCGGGGATTATTTACTGCTTATAAAGTGAAGCCAAACGATATAGTGGTTACAAGTTCAAGAGATACATGCTCTGTATACTACAGCTGTCGGCACACATTAACACCCTGGTATAGGCGGTCCCCCGCCATAGGCACACCGGGGAGGGGAGACACTCCTTGCCCGCCTCGATCGCTTTGAGACAGGCCGCCGGTCGTCCGAACTGTCACTCGCATCTTCCTGCACCACAACAGAACACTATGGCGAGCACGCTTTACCCCTGAGAACCGCAGCTTCCACAACCGGGGGCACCGGACCACACACGGCAGGAAGCAGCTCCTTGTGAACAGCCAGACACCGTATCCATGGACGTAATAGGCAGGGGCGGCTAAGACGGGGAAGCCGGCGGCGTGGGCTGGGCTGCACCAACCCCCACATCTGCACCCGGGCGAGCTGCAGGATCCGACACTGGGACAACAGACGGCAGGGGATCAACACACATGCCAGCACCAGGAGACGGGTCCGGGGGCCGACAACGGAGAAAAATCCTCCTCCCGGAAGAGGTTAACAGGATTGACCCGGCGTGCCTCACACCCCGCAGCCCGGGAGGCTGCACCTGAAACATGTCCGGGGCTGGCCCGCATGAAACATACGTAGAGGGAAACCCAACAGGATGGCATATGATCCCTGAGGCGCATGGCGAGAGTGCGGGTCCCACACAGGACCTTCTACCTCCCGGTGGAGTTGGCGTTTATCCGCACATAAAGAATCCGCCCAAAATGGGGAAAGTACCGACGGTATCTTAGGCAATGAGAAAAGCATCACAGCTGCTATCACAGGCCGACGAAAAGGCAAGGAAAAAGATGTGTTTAGTGACACTAAACACAACTATCAGAATTGAGATGAGGGAAGGGGTAGGGGCAATTCATATATTTGTCTGATCTCATGCTTCTTCTTAAAGTTTTGCTGTTTAAAATTTATGCGCATTATTAACTGACTGACTGTTTTTAGTTCGACAGTAATAGTTTAAGTATCCTTGTCCAGATAGGGAATCCAAGGCAGAGTTCTTGCAGGGGAATTCAAATCAGAGCCCTGATTGGTAATCCAAGGCAGAGTCCAGATGGTGGTGCGGGGGCCTTGAGTCCTTGACTAAAGGTCAAAATTATTTTTGACCTTTAGTCAAAGACTTTTAAAAGAAATCCATTTCTTTTAAAAAAAGAAATCCATATCTACATTTAAGGATGTAATCATCATATGAACTTCCATGATCAGAGAAATTGTACTTATATCATCCCTAAATTTTAAAATTAATCTTTCTTTGAAAAAAAAAAAGTTCAGTATGATTACTTCAACTTTAGAGTATTTCAGTTGGGTCCATTGTTGGCTCATAATCTTCCCTTCCTCGTGTCGAGGGACAAGTTCTCTTGGCCGTCCAAACCGCCACGTTCTCTTGGCCGTCCAAACCGCCACGTTCTCTTGGCCGTCCAAACCGCCACGTTCTCTTGGCCGTCCAAACCGCCACGTTCTCTTGGCCGTCCAAACCGCCACGTTCTCTTGGCCGTCCAAACCGCCACGTTCTCTTGGCCGTCCAAACCGCCACGTTCTCTTGGCCGTCCAAACCGCCACGTTCTCTTGGCCGTCCAAACCGCCACGTTCTCTTGGCCGTCCAAACCGCCACGTTCTCTTGGCCGTCCAAACCGCCACGTTCTCTTGGCCGTCCAAACCGCCACGTTCTCTTGGCCGTCCAAACCGCCACGTTCTCTTGGCCGTCCAAACCGCCACGTTCTCTTGGCCGTCCAAACCGCCACGTTCTCTTGGCCGTCCAAACCGCCACGTTCTCTTGGCCGTCCAAACCGCCACGTTCTCTTGGCCGTCCAAACCGCCACGTTCTCTTGGCCGTCCAAACCGCCACGTTCTCTTGGCCGTCCAAACCGCCACGTTCTCTTGGCCGTCCAAACCGCCACGTTCTCTTGGCCGTCCAAACCGCCACGTTCTCTTGGCCGTCCAAACCGCCACGTTCTCTTGGCCGTCCAAACCGCCACGTTCTCTTGGCCGTCCAAACCGCCACGTTCTCTTGGCCGTCCAAACCGCCACGTTCTCTTGGCCGTCCAAACCGCCACGTTCTCTTGGCCGTCCAAACCGCCACGTTCTCTTGGCCGTCCAAACCGCCACGTTCTCTTGGCCGTCCAAACCGCCACGTTCTCTTGGCCGTCCAAACCGCCACGTTCTCTTGGCCGTCCAAACCGCCACGTTCTCTTGGCCGTCCAAACCGCCACGTTCTCTTGGCCGTCCAAACCGCCACGTTCTCTTGGCCGTCCAAACCGCCACGTTCTCTTGGCCGTCCAAACCGCCACGTTCTCTTGGCCGTCCAAACCGCCACGTTCTCTTGGCCGTCCAAACCGCCACGTTCTCTTGGCCGTCCAAACCGCCACGTTCTCTTGGCCGTCCAAACCGCCACGTTCTCTTGGCCGTCCAAACCGCCACGTTCTCTTGGCCGTCCAAACCGCCACGTTCTCTTGGCCGTCCAAACCGCCACGTTCTCTTGGCCGTCCAAACCGCCACGTTCTCTTGGCCGTCCAAACCGCCACGTTCTCTTGGCCGTCCAAACCGCCACGTTCTCTTGGCCGTCCAAACCGCCACGTTCTCTTGGCCGTCCAAACCGCCACGTTCTCTTGGCCGTCCAAACCGCCACGTTCTCTTGGCCGTCCAAACCGCCACGTTCTCTTGGCCGTCCAAACCGCCACGTTCTCTTGGCCGTCCAAACCGCCACGTTCTCTTGGCCGTCCAAACCGCCACGTTCTCTTGGCCGTCCAAACCGCCACGTTCTCTTGGCCGTCCAAACCGCCACGTTCTCTTGGCCGTCCAAACCGCCACGTTCTCTTGGCCGTCCAAACCGCCACGTTCTCTTGGCCGTCCAAACCGCCACGTTCTCTTGGCCGTCCAAACCGCCACGTTCTCTTGGCCGTCCAAACCGCCACGTTCTCTTGGCCGTCCAAACCGCCACGTTCTCTTGGCCGTCCAAACCGCCACGTTCTCTTGGCCGTCCAAACCGCCACGTTCTCTTGGCCGGCCAAACCGCCACGTTCTCTTGGCCGGCCAAACCGCCACGTTCTCTTGGCCGGCCAAACCGGCCCCACACGCACGCTGCCGTTCATGTGAGAATTAACCGTTTTAAAATTAGGAGTTGGACTGTTTTATTCGAATCGGAACTGAATATATTGATTTGTTTAATATATGATGTGTTAGATTTTATCTCACTTACGAGGCCAAAGAAAATAGTTGTTACTCAATCCTCGCGGTGACGTCACAGATATGGCAGCAATATTAAACTTATAATTCATATTTTAATAACGTGAATAATCCTCAAAATACCTACATTTAAGTATTAATTTGTAGTTAGTCTTAAAAGCTAAAAATCCTCCTCGCGGTACAGTGAGTTTTAAGCAGTTAATTATGTTATAATTGGGGAATATTTCCCATTGTAAATGTTAAAGGATCCAGTTATATATGAATATGTATTAGAAAGGGAAGAGTCACTCTTACTATCTTGGTGATTTTATTGTGTAAAAATTATTGCACCCAATTGGAAAATAAGATTTCTGGCATATATACCATACAATTAGTGATATAAGATATCAATTTATATTGTAATGAGCAGACAGAGGCAGAACGGAGAGAGGACCCACTGAGGCTCGGTGAGGCGTCGAGTAGTTAGATACAATTTATATTGTATCTTATATCAGTGTTATTATATATCATACATATATTGTATTAAAACAAATACATTTTATAAATCATGTATTATTATATCATATTATATCATGTTTATAAAAATACTGAATGAAGACAAATTCAGTTTTAGTAATGGTTATCGAACTAACAGTTCTCGTTATAAAAACAAATAAATATTATTATAATTTACTCTATAATTTATAAATATAAAATAATTTACATATAATTATGAGAAGCTTTGGCGTCGCCTTAGCGACGCCAAAGCTT
>WNGS01155655.1:0-11895 GCA_020271785.1 Procambarus virginalis
GCTATGCCATTGTGGCAGTCGGTGCCACCTGTGTCTTAGTTTGTACGACTCCAGCAGTCAAGCCGCAGGTGGAGGGCTTGCGTTCTTTCCTGCTACAGGTGGGCGAGGAGCCAGAAAATCACGATGGCCATATGGTCATTGGTCCGAATGTTTGCCTATCACTTCCCTGCTGTTACTGTTTCATCAATTAATGTGGACCGTAAAGATTTTGTGGTGCCGGAAGAAAAATCACATTTAATAGCGTCAGAACGATGACAATCAGCATCAAGTTGCTCAAAATGATGAGAAGCCTATCATGCTCCCTCACGAGGAAGCCAAAAGAATGTCATCGCAAGTGAAGATAAGTAGTATCAAGTACCTCAAAATGATGAGGACCTCTCATGCTCACTCACAAGGAGCCAAAAAGAATGTCATCGCAAGTGAAGATAAGTAGTATCAAGTATCTTAAAATGATGAGAAGATTCTCATGCTCCCTCACGAGGAAGCCACAAAGAATGTCATCGCAAGTGAAGATAAGTAGTATCAAGTATCTCAAAATGATGAGGAGCCTCTCATGCTCCCTCACGAGGAGATGGACGTAAACACCAGAACAAAAGAAGAAGAAGAAAGAAAATCCGAAGTAAGTCAGGAATCCCACAAAAAAGTTATGAAGGAACCAAAGACAAAAAATCAAAAGCCTGCTCCAAGAAACGTCGCCGCCCACAAAAGATACAATGCCAAGAAGACGACCCCACCGAGTTGATCACACTGACAGTTCAGTGCCCGAACTACCACCAAATGAAACTTTAAAATTGTACGAAAAAAAGCATGATGTGTTTTCAAATTGGGCGGCGGCACCAACACTGTGGAAGTGTTCGGCCAGAAAGAAATGTAGAAAAATGTTAAAGTGATATAGAGGTATTTATGACGTAATTAAAAAAGAAAAAATTATAAAGAACGTGCTTGGGAACAGAAGGTTAAGGACAAGCCTGGCCAGAACCCAACAAAATGCCCAAAGACATCACTGGACAGGGGCCCGACCGTCTTGAGACCACAGATGGCCCTGCCAAGACATCGCGAGCAGAAAATGTTGGCCCTTCCAAGGCATCGCGAGCAGAAAATGTTGGCCCTTCCAAGGCATCGCGAGCAGAAAAAGTTGGCCCTTCCAAGGCATCGGGAGCGGAAAAAGTTGGCCCTTCCAAGGCATCGCGAGCAGAAAAAGTTGGCCCTTCCAAGGCATCGGGAGCGGAAAAAGTTGGCCCTTCCAAGGCATCGCGAGCAGAAAAAGTTGGCCCTTCCAAGGCATCGGGAGCGGAAAAAGTTGGCCCTTCCAAGGCATCGCGAGCAGAAAAAGTTGGCCCTTCCAAGGCATCGCGAGCAGAAAAAGTTGGCCCTTCCAAGGCATCGGGAGCGGAAAAAGTTGGCCCTTCCAAGGCATCGCGAGCAGAAAAAGTTGGCCCTTCCAAGGCATCGCGAGCGGAAAAAGTTGGCCCTTCCAAGGCATCGGGAGCGGAAAAAGTTGGCCCTGCAAAGGCATCGCCAGAAGCCACTGTTGGCCCTGCAAAGGCATCGCCAGAAGCCACTGTTGGCCCTGCAAAGGCATCGCCAGAAGCCACTGTTGGCCCTGCAAAGGCATCGCCAGCAGCCACTGTTGGCCCTGCAAAGGCATCGCCAGCAGCCACTGTTGGCCCTGCAAAAGCATCGCCAGAAGCCACTGTTGGCCTTGCAAAGGCATCGCCAGCAGCCACTGTTGGCCCTGGAAAGGCATCGCCAGAAGCCACTGTTGGCCTTGCAAAGGCATCGCCAGCAGCCACTGTTAGCCCTGCAAAGGTATCGCCAGAAGCCACTGTTGGCCTTGCAAAGGCATCGCCAGCAGCCACTGTTGGCCCTGTAAAGACATCGCGAGCAGAAAATGTAGGCACTGCCAAGGCATCGCCAGCAGACACTGTTGGCCCTGACAAGGGATCGCCAGCGGACACAGTTGGCCCTGCCAAGGCATCGTAGGCCTACCAATACGGTCCTCCAATAAGAAGATACGAGCTTCCACCAAAAATCCCAAAATTTAATCGCCCTCCACAGGCTATTAGATGCCCTAAGACAGCCCCGCCATCTTCAGATCCTCCCACGGTTCCAGTTTAACAAAAAATATTTTATGGGCAAATCCCACCCTAAGTATGGATAGAAAACGCGCCAGAGAAAAAGGTACAGGAAACTCCGCGTAAACCAAAAGTGGTCGAATAGGAATAACCAGGAAAAAACAAAAAGGGAACGGCAAAAAGTGAAAAAGCAAAGGCAAAAGCAGCCGAAAACAAAAGCAAGCAAAATGAAAAAAACAAAAATGACAATAAAAAGTCAAATAAATGACCTCAATAACGATGTCACTCAAACCTCAATTGGGGGTTTCCGCTTGACGACAAGTGTGGGGTAGGGGCATGGGCGCCATGGACCCCAAAGACGAGTCTGAGGCAAGCATTTGTCTCGTGGGGGACTAACACAGCCGTGGCGCGGTACTCTTGGCTCGCGTGCTTTGCGGGCCCGTCTTGGCTCGCGTGCTTTGCGGGCCCGTCTTGGCTCGCGTGCTTTGAGGGCCTTCTTGGCTCGCGTCCTTTGAGGGCCCTCTTGGCTCGCGTGCTTTGAGGGCCCTCTTGGCTCGCGTGCTTTGAGGGCCCTCTTGGCTCGCCTTGGCTCTCGGGCCCTCTTGGCCTGCCTTGGCTCTCGGGCCCTCTTGGCCCGCCTTGGCTCTCGGGCCTTCTTGGCCCGCCTTGGCTCTCGGGCCCTCTTGGCCCGCCTTGGCTCTCGGGCCCTCTTGGCCCGCCTTGGCTCTCGGGCCCTCTTGGCCCGCCTTGGCTCTCGGGCCCTCTTGGCCCGCCTTGGCTCTCGGGCCCTCTTGGCCCGCCTTGGCTCTCGGGCCCTCTTGGCCCGCCTTGGCTCTCGGGCCCTCTTGGCCCGCCTTGGCTCTCGGGCCCTCTTGGCCCGCCTTGGCTCTCGGGCCCTCTTGGCCCGCCTTGGCTCTCGGGCCCTCTTGGCCCGCCTTGGCTCTCGGGCCCTCTTGGCCCGCCTTGGCTCTCGGGCCCTCTTGGCCCGCCTTGGCTCTCGGGCCCTCTTGGCCCGCCTTGGCTCTCGGGCCCTCTTGGCCCGCCTTGGCTCTCGGGCCCTCTTGGCCCGCCTTGGCTCTCGGGCCCTCTTGGCCCGCCTTGGCTCTCGGGCCCTCTTGGCCCGCCTTGGCTCTCGGGCCCTCTTGGCCCGCCTTGGCTCTCGGGCCCTCTTGGCCCGCCTTGGCTCTCGGGCCCTCTTGGCCCGCCTTGGCTCTCGGGCCCTCTTGGCCCGCCTTGGCTCTCGGGCCCTCTTGGCCCGCCTTGGCTCTCGGGCCCTCTTGGCCCGCCTTGGCTCTCGGGCCCTCTTGGCCCGCCTTGGCTCTCGGGCCCTCTTGGCCCGCCTTGGCTCTCGGGCCCTCTTGGCCCGCCTTGGCTCTCGGGCCCTCTTGGCCCGCCTTGGCTCTCGGGCCCTCTTGGCCCGCCTTGGCTCTCGGGCCCTCTTGGCCCGCCTTGGCTCTCGGGCCCTCTTGGCCCGCCTTGGCTCTCGGGCCCTCTTGGCCCGCCTTGGCTCTCGGGCCCTCTTGGCCCGCCTTGGCTCTCGGGCCCTCTTGGCCCGCCTTGGCTCTCGGGCCCTTTGGCCCGCCTTGGCTCTCGGGCCCTCTTGGCCCGCCTTGGCTCTCGGGCCCTCTTGGCCCGCCTTGGCTCTCGGGCCCTCTTGGCCCGCCTTGGCTCTCGGGCCCTCTTGGCCCGCCTTGGCTCTCGGGCCCTCTTGGCCCGCCTTGGCTCTCGGGCCCTCTTGGCCCGCCTTGGCTCTCGGGCCCTCTTGGCCCGCCTTGGCTCTCGGGCCCTCTTGGCCCGCCTTGGCTCTCGGGCCCTCTTGGCCCGCCTTGGCTCTCGGGCCCTCTTGGCCCGCCTTGGCTCTCGGGCCCTCTTGGCCCGCCTTGGCTCTCGGGCCCTCTTGGCCCGCCTTGGCTCTCGGGCCCTCTTGGCCCGCCTTGGCTCTCGGGCCCTCTGGGCCCGCCTTGGCTCTCGGGCCCTCTCGGCCCGCCTTGGCTCTCGGGCCCTCTCGGCCCGCCTTGGCTCTCGGGCCCTCTCGGCCCGCCTTGGCTCTCGGGCCCTCTTGGCCCGCCTTGGCTGGCGGGCCCTCTTGGCCCTCCTTGGCTGGCGGGCCCTTTTGGCTCGCGCATCTGGCGGGCCCTCTTGGCTCGCGCATCTGGCGGGCCCTCTTGGCTCGCGCATCTGGCGAGCCCTCTTGGCTCGCGCATCTGGCGGGCTCTCTTGGCTCGCGCATCTGGCGGGCCCTCTTGGCTCGCGCATCTGGCGGGCCCTCTTGGCTCGCGCATCTGGCGGGCCCTCTTGGCTCGCGCATCTGGCGGGCCCTCTTGGCTCGCGCATCTGGCGGGCCCTCTTGGCTCGCGCATCTGGCGGGCCCTCTTGGCTCGCGCATCTGGCGGGCCCTCTTGGCTCGCGCATCTGGCGGGCCCTCTTGGCTCGCGCATCTGGCGGGCCCTCTTGGCTCGCGCATCTGGCGGGCCCTCTTGGCTCGCGCATCTGGCGGGCCCTCTTGGCTCGCGCATCTGGCGGGCCCTCTTGGCTCGCGCACTTGGCGGGCCCTCTTGGCTCGCGCACTTGGCGGGCCCTCTTGGCTCGCGCACTTGGCGGCTTCTCTTGGCTCGCGCACTTGGCGGGCCCTCTTGGTTCGCGCACTTGGCGGGCCCTCTTGGCTCGCACACTTGGCGGGCCCTCTTGGCTCGCGCACTTGGCGGGCCCACTTGGTTCGCGCACTTGGCGGGCCCTCTTGGCTCGCGCACTTGGCGGGCCCTCTTGGCTCGCGCACTTGGCGGGCCCACTTGGTTCGCGCACTTGGCGGGCCCTCTTGGCTCGCGCACTTGGCGGGCCCTCTTGGCTCGCATACTTTGCGCGAGTTGAGTCTTAGCCTTGCTTGTTATGTCGTTTTCATATTGCCCTTCTGCCTCTTTTCTCATCCTGACGTATTCATTCCTGGCTCTCTGGTATCCTTCTCTGCTCTCAAGTGTCCTGATATTTCTATAGTTTCTCCATGCTCTTTTACTTTGTTGCTTAGGTAGCTTGTGTGCTTAGCTGTGTGTGTATTCACTTAGTTGTATTCACTTAGTTGTATTTTACGGGGGTTGAGCTTTGCTCTTTCGGCCCGCCTCTCAACTGTCAATCAACTGTTTACTAACTACACTAACTACTTTTTTTTTTTTTTTTTTTTTTCACACCACACACACACACACACACCCCAGGAAGCAGCCCGTGACAGCTGACTAACTCCCAGGTACCTATTTACTGCTAGGTAACAGGGGCATACAGGGTGAAAGAAACTTTGCCCATTTGTTTCTGCCGGGTGCGGGAATCGAACCCGCGCCACAGAATTACGAATCCTGCACGCTATCCACCAGGCTACCTGGCACCCCAGGTGTGTGTGTGTGTGTGTGTGTGTGTGTGTGTGTGTGTGTGTGTGTGTGTGTGTGTGTGTGTGTGTGTGTGTGTGTGTAATTACCTAAGTGTAATTACCTAAGTGTAGTTACAGGATGAGAGCTACGCTCGTGGTGTCCCGTCTTCCCAGCACTCTTTGTCATATAACGCTTTGAAACTACTGACGGTCTTGGCCTCCACCACCTTCTCACTTAACTTGTTCCAACCGTCTACCACTCTATTTGCGAAGGTGAATTTTCTTACGTTTCTTCGGCATCTGTGTTTAGCTAGTTTAAATCTATGACCTCTTGTTCTTGAAGTTCCAGGTCTCAGGAAATCTTCCCTGTCGATTTTATCAATTCCTAATGATGTGTGTGTGTGTGTGTGTGTGTGTGTGTGTGTGTGTGTGTGTGTGTGTGTGTGTGTGTGTGTGTGTGTGTGTGTGTGTGTGTGTGTGTGTGTGTGTGTGTGTGTGTGTGTGTGTGTGTGTGTGTGTGTGTGTGTGTGTGTGTGTGTGTGTGTGTGTGTGTGTGTGTGTGTGTGTGTGTGTGTGTGTGTGTGTGTGTGTGTGTGTGTGTGTTGTGTGTGTGTGTGTGTGTGTGTGTACTCACCTAGTTGTACTCACCTAGTTGTGCTTGCGGGGGTTGAGCTCTGGCTCTTTGGTCCCGCCTCTCAACCGTCAATCAACAGGTGTACAGTTTCCTGAGCCTAATGGGCTCTATCATATCTACATTTGAAACTGTGTATGGAGTCAGCCTCCACCACATCGCTTCCTAATGCATTCCATTTGTCAACCACTCTGACACTAAAAAAGTTCTTTCTAATATCTCTGTGGCTCATTTGGGCACTCAGCTTCCACCTGTGTCCCCTAGTGCGTGTGCCCCTTGTGTTAAACAGCCTGTCTTTATCAACCCTGTCGATTCCCCTGAGAATCTTGAATGTGGTGATCATGTCCCCCCTAACTCTTCTGTCTTCCAACGAAGTGAGGTTTAATTCCTGCAGTCGCTCCTCGTAGCTCATACCTCTCAGCTCGGGTACTAGTCTGGTGGCAAACCTTTGAACCTTTTCCAGTTTAGTCTTATGCTTGACTAGATAGGGACTCCATGCTGGAGCCGCATACTCCAGGATTGGTCTGACATATGTGGTATATAATGTTCTGAAAGATTCCTTACACAAGTTTCTAAAGGCCGTTCTTATGTTAGCCAACCTGGCATATGCTGCTGATGTTATCCTCTTGATATGAGCTTCAGGGGACAGGTCTGGCGTGATATCAACCCCCAGGTCTTTCTCTCTCTCTGACTCTTGAAGTATTTCATCTCCCAAATGATACCTTGTATCTGGTCTCCTGCTTCCTACCCCTATCTTCATTACATTACATTTGCTTGGGTTAAACTCTAACAGCCATTTGTTCGACCATTCCTGCAGCTTGTCCAGGTCTTCTTGAAGTCTCAAGCTGTCCTCCTCTGTCTTAATCCTTCTCATAATTTTGGCGTCGTCAGCAAACATTGAGAGGAATGAGTCTATACCCTCTGGGAGATCGTTTACGTATATCAGAAACAGGATAGGTCCAAGTACAGAGCCCTGTGGGACTCCACTGGTGACTTCACGCCAGTCTGAGGTCTCACCCCTCACTGTAACTCTCTGTTTCCTATTGCTTAGGTACTCCCTTATCCACTGGAGCGCCCTACCTGTTACTCCTGCCTGTTTCTCCAGCTTATGCATCAACCTTTTATGGGGTACTGTGTCAAAGGCTTTCCGACAGTCCAAAAAATGCAGTCCGCCCACCCTTCTCTTTCTTGCTTAATTCTTGTCACCTGATTGTGTGTGTGTGTGTGTGTGTGTGCGTGCGTGCGTGCGTGCGTGCGTACTCACCTAGTTGTACTCACCTAGTTGTGTTTGCGGGGGTTGAGCTCTGGCTCTTTGGTCCCGCCTCACAACCGTCAATCAACAGGTGTACAGGTTCCTGAGCCTATTGGGCTCTATCATATCTACACTTGAAACTGTGTATGGAGTCAGCCTCCACCACATCACTTCCTAATGCATTCCATTTGTCAACCACTCTGACGCTAAAAAAGTTCTTTCTAATATCTCTGTGGCTCATTTGGGCGCTCAGTTTCCACCTGTGTCCCCTAGTGCGTGTGCCCCTTGTGTTAAATAGCCTGTATTTATCTACCCTATCAATTCCCTTGAGAATTTTGAATGTGGTGATCATGTCCCCCCTAACTCTTCTGTCTTCCTGTGAAGTGAGGTTTAATTCCCGTAGTCTCTCCTCGTATCTCATACCTCTCAGCTCGGGTACTAGTCTGGTGGCAAACCTTTGAACCTTTTCCAGTTTAGTCTTATCCTTGACTAGATATGGGCTCCATGCTGGGGCTGCATACTCCAGGATTGGCTTGACATATGTGGTATACAAAGTTCTGAATGATTCTTTACACAAGTTTCTGAATGCCGTTCGTATGTTGGCCAGCCTGGCATATGCCGCTGATGTTATCCTCTTGATATGTGCTGCAGGAAACAGGTCTGGCGTAATATCAACCCCAAGTCTTTTTCTTTCTCTGACTCCTGAAGAATTTCCTCTCCCAGATGATACCTTGTATTTGGCCTCCTGTTCCCTAAACCTATCTTCATTACATTACATTTGGTTGAGTTAAACTAACACCCATTTGTTCGACCATTCCTTACGTTTGTCTAGGTCTTCTTGAAGCCTCATACAGTCCTCTTCTGTCTTAATCCTTCTCATAATTTTGGCATCGTCCGCAAACATTGAGAGAAATGAATCTATACCCTCCGGGAGATCATTTACATATATCAGGAACAAGATAGGACCGAGTACAGAGCCCTGTGGGACTCCACTGGTGACTTCACGCCAATCGGAGGTCTCACCCCTCGCCATAACTCTCTTCTTCCTATGCTTAGATACTCCCTTATCCACTGGATAAGGATGGATGAATGGATGGATGCCTACTACTCTACTCTATCCACTGGAGCACCTTACCAGCTACACCTGCCTGTCTCTCCAGCTTATGTACCAGCCTCTTATGCAGTACTGTGCCAAAGGCTTTCCGACAATCCAAGAAAATGCAGTCCGTCCAGCCCTCTCTTTCTTGCTTAATCTTTGTCACCTGGTCGTAGAATTCTATTAAGCCAGTCAGGCAAGATTTACCCTCCCTGAACCCATGTTGGCGACTTGTCACGAAGTCCCTTCTCTCCAGATGTGCTACCAGGTATTTTCTCACGATCTTCTCCATCACCTTGCATGGTACACGGGGGCCCTGATGGTACACGGGGGCCCTGATGGTACACGGGGCCCTGATGGTACACGGGGCCCTGATGGTACACGGGGGCCTTGATGGTACACGGGGGCCCTGATGGTACACGGGGCCCTGATGGTACACGGGGGCCCTGATGGTACACGGGGCCCTGATGGTACACGGGGGCCCTGATGGTACACGGGGCCCTGATGGTACACCGGGGCCCTGATGGTACACGGGGGCCCTGATGGTACACGGGGGCCCTGATGGTACACGGGGCCCTGATGGTACACGTGGGGCCCGGCCCTGATGGTACACGGGGCCCTGATGGTACACGGGGGCCCTGATGGTACACGGGGCCCTGTTGGTACACGGGGGCCCTGATGGTACACGGGGGCCCTGATGGTACACGGGGGCCCTGATGGTACACGGGGGCCTGATGGTACATGGGGCCCTGATGGTACACGGGGGGTCCTGATGGTACACAGGGGCCCTGATGGTACACGGGGGCCCTGATGGTACACGGGGGTCCTGATGGTACACGGGGGTCCTGATGGTACACGGGGGTCCTGATGGTACACGGGGTCCTGATGGTACACGGAGGTCCTGATGGTACACGGGGGTCCTGATGGTACACGGGGGTCCTGATGGTACACGGGGGTCCTGATGGTACACGGGGGCCCTGATGGTACACGGGGGCCCTGATGGTACACGGGGGCCTGATGGTACACGGGGGCCCTGATGGTACACGGGGGTCCTGATGGTACACGGGGGTCCTGATGGTACACGGGGGTCCTGATGGTACACGGGGGCCCTGATGGTACACGGGGGTCCTGATGGTACACGGGGGCCCTGATGGTACACGGGGGCCCTGATGGTACACGGGGGTCCTGATGGTACACGGGGGTCCTGATGGTACACGGGGGTCCTGATGGTACACGGGGACCCTGATGGTACACGGGGGCCCTGATGGTACACGGGGACCCTGATGGTACACGGGGGCCCTGATGGTACACGGGGGCCCTGATGGTACACGGGGGTCCTGATGGTACACGGGGGCCCTGATGGTACACGGGGGTCCTGATGGTACACGGGGGTCCTGATGGTACACGGGGGTCCTGATGGTACACGGGGACCCTGATGGTACACGGGGGCCCTGATGGTACACGGGGACCCTGATGGTACACGGGGGCCCTGAGTCTCTGTAAATTGTCCACAGCCATGGTCAGTAACGGGGCGAGAGGGAAGAGGGGTAGCAGGAAGATATTATGGGGGAATGAGAGAGAGAGAGGGAGAGGGAGGGAGGAATAAACAAGAAACTCACTCAGTGAGTTTGTTTATTCCTTGATGGAGACATAACCGCCACCACACTCACTCACTCACTCACCCAATAGGCTCAGGAACCTGTACACCTGTTGATTGATGCTTGAGAGGCGGGACCAAAGAGCCAGAGCTCAAACCCCGCAAGCACAATTAGGTTAGTACAATTAGGTGAGTACTACTCACTCACTCACTGTCTCTCCCTCACTCACTATCTCTCTCCCTCTCTCTCCTTCCGCTTCCTCTCTCTCTCTCTCTCTCTCTCTCTCTCTCTCTCTCTCTCTTTTGCGTAATTCTCAGTTTTAAATTAGATTTTATACCGAAAATATGCAATTACTGAAAGCGGCGATGCATCCATTTAGCCCAAACCCTCCCTGCAGTTTTAAAATAACACCAATTGATGTTTATATTTGACATGAAGAACATCGCCTTCATATGCCATTTTTACATGATCAAAATAAAGCAACCCTCTGCTCATCAATTTGAAGTAAATATCCTCCGAATTATGTATTATAGTGACTATTTTCACGTTTTCATGTGAGGGTGATTTAGGTAAAAAAGTTCAAACTTACTCAATATTTTGATACTACTATCCATGTTGGTACTCTCTTATTTGTGATTTGGCCTTACAAATCTCAGAAGTTTCACATAATATTGCTGTTTTAAGACAAGCTTTTCTTGCATTCGTGCTTTGTACCATAAAATCATCGAATTAGCAAATATTTGACGGTTTGTGCACTCTTGTTTTTCTTCATGAGAGTTTTTCCAAATATCAACTATTTTGGCAATATTTTGGCGTTTTTCCACGTTTTCATAGCATTGTTCTGTTTATTGCCGTTAATTCATCAAAATTTACGACAAATATGTGAATTAGATAAATATGACCCGTAATGAATTGCAAATTACTCTTAAATTTTGCAAAGATGATTTTCAAAGTTGAATTTCCAAAGTTATTTAAATTTGCAGTAAGTGATAAACAGCTCATAATGCGGCTGAAAACGTCTGAAATGGCAATAAAACAGGTTTCTCCTCCTAATCCACATCTTACTCTCTATTGACGAGCTACGAATGGTTGATTGAAATAATGTATTCTAATGTGAATTTGCAATAATTACGCGTATACATCAGATTTGTCGCTATTTAATGAATTAATAACAATAATCTGAAAATCCGTATACTTCGTGTTGGGAGTTCTAATACTTACTATGCACAAATCGATATATATGCGTAAATTAAGTTCCAAGATCACATTAATAACATGTATTATTCAATCACCATTCGAGACTCGTTAATAGCGAGAAATATTGATAGGATGAGAAAACTTTGCTTTATTGCATTTTCGACGTTTCAGCCGGATTAGAGCGGTTTTGCTCTAATCAGACAAGTTGCCTGTTGCCTCCTACGCATCAGCTCTATATCTTCCGGTGTATATTATTTGATATCTCAATATGGTGTGGTATGCAAGGTTGAGTGCCTTGTGAGGAGGGTCTACCAGCAGCTGTATTGCCACAGCCTTAGCCGAGGCGCCCTGCCCATATCCACTGGCAATCACCAGTAACTGGAACTTACATGCCCCAAGCGACTGGGCAACAAGGTGGAGGGGGAGGGGGGGGAGGCATCGCCAGCACCCACGCTGACAACTTCACAACTTGACCAAAATCATGTATCGGCCACACAGTAGTTAATGATTAAACATGATACAAAAAGATCAAGCCATATTGTTGCAGTGGCCGAGAGCTGTCAATATTACTGAATGTCAGTAACAGAGGATAGAGAGAGAGGAGTGGAGTGAGAGAGAGAGAGAGGAGAGGAGAGAGAGAGGAGAGTAGAGAGCAGAGAGATGAGAGGAGAGAGAGAGCAGAGGAAGGAGC
>WNGS01155667.1:0-21252 GCA_020271785.1 Procambarus virginalis
TTTCAAGATCCAAATAATCACACTAGGCTACCCCTCTCCCTATTACCCTACCTAAGTAAGGTAATAGACAATATCTATTGATCACAAGTCAAGCCGACAATAGCTTTACCCAAACCTTAACATTTACAGCATCTTAGAGCCGCTAAAGTAGCCATTACCTTAAGAGTTACTTAAGGAGGGAACCAGCAATTCAGGGTATCGACTATGGTGTACTAACTCTCACTTGACGTGGAGGGCAGACCTAAGAGAGCCACGGCCGGTAAAGTTAAGTTTAGTCTTAATATATAGTGGTTATGTGTGTGTTGTCTGGCTCTTCTTGGACAGCCTCCACTGACTCACCAGGACTCACTAACCATGACTCACTAACCAGGACTCACTAACCATGACCCACTAACCATGACCCACTAACCATGACCCACTAACCATGACCCACTAACCAGGACCCACTAACCATGACCCACTAACCAGACCCACTAACCATGACCCACTAACCATGACTCACTAACCAGGACTCACTAACCTGGACTCACTAACCATGACCCACTAACCATGACTCACTAACTAGGACTCACTAACCAGGACCCACTAACCATGACCCACTAACCATGACCCACTAACTAGGACTCACTAACCATGACTCACTAACCAGGACTCACTAACCATGACCCACTAACCATGACCCACTAACCATGACCCACTAACCATGACCCACTAACCATGACCCACTAACCAGGACTCACTAACCAGGACTCACTAACCTGGACTCACTAACCAGGACTCACTAACCTGGACTCACTAACCAGGACTCACTAACCATGACTCACTAACCAGGACTCACTAACCAGGACTCACTAACCATGACCCACTAACCATGACTCACTAACCATGACTCACTAACCATGACTCACTAACCATGACTCACTAACCATGACCCACTAACCATGACTCACTAACCATGACTCACTAACCATGACCCACTAACCATGACTCACTAACCAGGACTCACTAACCAGACTCACTAACCATGACTCACTAACCAGGACTCACTAACCAGGACTCACTAACCATGACCCACTAACCATGACCCACTAACCAGGACTCACTAACCATGACCCACTAACTAGGACTCACTAACCATGACCCACTAACCATGACTCACTAACCATGACTCACTAACCAGGACTCACTAACCAGGACTCACTAACCAGGACTCACTAACCATGACCCACTAACCATGACTCACTAACCAGGACTCACTAACCAGGACTCACTAACCATGACTCACTAACCATGACTCACTAACCATGACCCACTAACCAGGACTCACTAACCAGGACTCACTAACCATGACTCACTAACCATGACTCACTAACCATGACCCACTAACCAGGACTCACTAACCAGGACTCACTAACCATGACTCACTAACCATGACTCACTAACCATGACTCACTAACCATGACCCACTAACCATGACTCACTAACCAGGACTCACTAACCAGGACTCACTAACTAGGACTCACTAACCATGACTCACTAACTATGACCCACTAACCAGGACTCACTAACCATGACTCACTAACCATGACTCACTAACCAGGACTCACTAACCAGGACTCACTAACCATGACCCACTAACCAGGACTCACTAACCATGACTCACTAACCAGGACTCACTAACCATGACTCACTAACCAGGACTCACTAACCATGACCCACTAACCATGACCCACTAACCAGGACCCACTAACCAGGACCCACTAACCATGACTCACTAACCATGACCCACTAACCATGACTCACTAACCATGACCCACTAACCATGACCCACTAACCAGGACTCACTAACCATGACCCACTAACCATGACCCACTAACCAGGACTCACTAACCATGACCCACTAACCATGACCCACTAACCATGACTCACTAACCATGACCCACTAACCATGACCCACTAACCATGACCCACTAACCATGACCCACTAACCATGACCCACTAACCATGACCCACTAACCATGACTCACTAACCAGAACTCACTAACCATGACCCACTAACCAGGACTCACTAACCATGACCCACTAACCATGACCCACTAACCATGACCCACTAACCATGACTCACTAACCATGACCCACTAACCATGACCCACTAACCATGACCCACTAACCATGACCCACTAACCATGACCCACTAACCATGACTCACTAACCATGACCCACTAACCATGACCCACTAACCATGACCCACTAACCAGAACTCACTAACCAGGACTCACTAACCAGGACCCACTAACCAGGACCCACTAACCAGGACTCACTAACCAGGACTCACCGGTTGTGGTTAGTCACTTGTGCCAGTTATGCTTGCGGGGGGTTGAGCTTTGGCTCTTGGGTCCCGCCAGTGGGGTGAAGCCTGCCACATACTGTCACCCTACCTCGCCTAGCCACCGGTTTGGGCCAGGTTCGAGGCTTGGACAAGGGCCTTGTATAAGGAGGGACCTTATCTGAAGCCTTCTCTGAATACCCTTCATTCTCTTCACCGAGGCTAAGCCACCAGAAGGCGTGATCAGCTAGACTGTGGTGACTACACCAGCCACAGGCCAACAATTTACACCCAACACGGAAGCCTGTTAACACGACCGAACACAATCTACTCCAAACAAAATTATCATAACAGGTCTCTTGAACACGGGTCCGCCAATTGGAAAATATATTCGTTGATTTTCTCTACACGAATATACCTCACTGAGTATACCCCAGGCCCTCTGTCAGTGGCTGGCGGTATACTCACTGGGTAGACCTCTCTTTGGGACACAAACAGGGGTCTACCCCACATAGGTGGGTAGACCACTGTTTAGTCAGTAGTTTCAGATAAGTTTAGTCTCTTGAAGATATCATGCTGGAGTTTACATCGTATTCGTCAGTGATTAAACCGAGGGTGATTGTTTATCAGTGATCTGTTGAGCTGTTGTTGAGAGCACGATGCATGTGGGTACCTGAGGCTGTTGTTGGTGGTAAGATCCAGCCATCATGACACCTGTCACAGCTGTACCCAGCCATCATGACACCTGTCACAGGTGTACCCAGCCATCATGACACCTGTCACAGGTGTACCCAGCCATCATGACACCTGTCACAGGTGTACCCAGCCATCATGACACCTGTCACAGGTGTACCCAGCCATCATGACACCTGTCACAGGTGTACCTCAGCCATCATGACACCTGTCACAGGTGTACCCCAGCCATCATGACACCTGTCACAGTTGTACCCAGCCATCATGACACCTGTCACAGGTGTACCCAGCCATCATGACACCTGTCACAGGTGTACCCAGCCATCATGACACCTGTCACAGTTGTACCCAGCCATCATGACACCTGTCACAGGTGTACCCAGCCATCATGACACCTGTCACAGGTGTACCCCAGCCATCATGACACCTGTCACAGGTGTACCCAGCCATCATGACACCTGTCACAGGTGTACCCAGCCATCATGACACCTGTCACAGGTGTACCCAGCCATCATGACACCTGTCACAGGTGTACCCAGCCATCATGACACCTGTCACAGGTGTACCCCAGCCATCATGACACCTGTCACAGGTGTACCCAGCCATCATGACACCTGTCACAGGTGTACCCAGCCATCATGACACCTGTCACAGGTGTACCCAGCCATCATGACACCTGTCACAGGTGTACCCCAGCCATCATGACACCTGTCACAGGTGTACCCCAGCCATCATGACACCTGTCACAGGTGTACCCCAGCCATCATGACACCTGTCACAGGTGTACCCCAGCCATCATGACACCTGTCACAGGTGTACCCCAGCCATCATGACACCTGTCACAGCTTGGATAGCTTAGGATATATGCTGGCGGAATGATTATATATAATTATAGGAACTTGGAGGTTATTCATATAGTTTAATGATAAAGTGGCGGGGCTAATATAGGTGTGCAGGTGTGGCGCCTTAATGGTCAGGTGTGGGAGGTTACTGCGCTCCTCTAGTGGCTGTGTGACTTGTGGCGCGAGCCGGACGGTGCGCAGGGTGGTGCGTAGGGTGGTGCGCAGGGTGGTGCGCAGGGTGGTGCGCAGGGCGGTGGTGCGCAGGGTGGTGCGCAGGGTGGTGCGCAGGGTGGTGCGAGCCGGGCGGTGCGCAGGGCGGTGCGCAGGGCGGTGCGCAGGGTGGTGCGCAGGGTGGTGCGCAGGGCGGTGCGCAGGGCGGTGCGCAGGGTGGTGCGCAGGGCGGTGGTGCGCAGGGTGGTGCGCAGGGTGGTGCGCAGGGCGGTGCGTAGGGTGGTGCGAGCCGGGCGGTGCGCAGGGCGGTGCGCAGGGCGGTGCGCAAGGCGATGCGCGGTTCTTTAACCCTGACGATATAAGGTTGGTTTTGTGTATTCACCTAGTTGTGCTTGCGAGGGTTGAGCTCTAGCTCTTCCGCCCCGGCTCTCAACTGTCAGTCAATTGTTTCTCCCACACACCCTCAGGAAGCAGCACGTGGCAGCTATCTAACTCCCAGGTACCTATTTACTGCTAGGTGAACAGGAGCATCAAGGTGAAAGAAACTTTGCCCATTTGTTTCCGTCTCCACCGGGCATAGATCCCCGGACCCTTTATTAAGACTACGAACCCCGAGCGCTGTCCACTGAGCCGTCAGGCCACTAGATGGCCCCCCCCCTGTGTGTGCGTGTGTGTGTGTGTGTGTGTGTGTGTGTGTGCATGCGTGCGTGCGTGCGTGCGTGCGTGTGTGCTGTGAAGAGTTAGATGTCGCGGAGGATAATTGCGCTCATGAATATGTAAAAATGTTGATGTTTGGTCTGCCCCACACCAGAGCCCCGTGGTGACCAACAGCCTGCTTGATCCCCTAGTGGGGGTGGGGGGAGGAGGCCAGTCTGAGGACAAGCACTCGAGCTACACCTTGAGAAACACTGACCGCTCTGAGGACAAGCACTCGAGCTCCACCTTGAGAAACACTGACATTGTGTTCCCTCGCAACCTGCGACGGCCTGACGTATGCAACACCAGTTTATTGAGAGTTTGGCAGTATGCAACCGGTCCGTGATTTACCATCTGTACGTCACACATAATCACGTACAGCTTGTAAACTACCATTGGGGAAGCAATCACCATCCCTGCTGGGATAGGCTCGTCTCAAGGAGCCGTTTCAGCCACAGGAATTCAATTGAGATGGAATGTTTGTGCCCCAAGAAGTTAAACAGTCTTCAATCATCTGATAGAGCGAGGCAGAGGGTCGGCACGCTGCCCTAGGGCATGAGTCTTGTCTCTGGGGGCATGAGTCTTGCTTCTGGGGCATGAGTCTTGCCTCTGGGGCATGAGTCTTGCCTCTGGGGCATCAGTCTTGCCTCAGGGCATGAGTCTTGCCTCTGGGGGCATGAGTCTTGCCTCTGGGGGCATGAGTCTTGCCTCTGGGGCATGAGTCTTGCCTCTGGGGGCATCAGTCTTGCCTCTGGGGCATGAGTCTTGCCTCTGGGGGCATGAGTCTTGCCTCTGGGGGCATCAGTCTTGCCTCTGGGGCATGAGTCTTGTCTCTGGGGCATCAGTCTTGCCTCTGGGGGCATGAGTCTTGCCTCTGGGGCATCAGTCTTGCCTCTGGGGCATCAGTCTTGCCTCTGGGGCATGAGTCTTGCCTCTGGGGCATCAGTCTTGCCTCTGGGGCATGAGTCTTGCTTCTGGGGCATGAGTCTTGCTTCTGGGGCATGAGTCTTGCTTCTGGGGCATCAGTCTTGCCTCTGGGGCATCAGTCTTGCCTCTGGGGGCATCAGTCTTGCCTCTGGGGCATCAGTCTTGCCTCTGGGGCATGAGTCTTGCCTCCGGGGCATCAGTCTTGCCTCTGGGGCATGAGTCTTGCCTCCGGGGCATCAGTCTTGCCTCTGGGGCATGAGTCTTGCCTCCGGGGCATCAGTCTTGCCTCTGGGGCATCAGTCTTGCCTCTGGGGCATGAGTCTTGCCTCTGGGGGCATCAGTCTTGCCTCCGGGGCATCAGTCTTGCCTCTGGGGCATCAGTCTTGCCTCTGGGCATGAGTCTTGCCTCCGGGGCATCAGTCTTGCCTCCGGGGCATCAGTCTTGCCTCCGGGGCATCAGTCTTGCCTCCGGGGCATCAGTCTTGCCTCTGGGGCATCAGTCTTGCCTCCGGGGCATCAGTCTTGCCTCTGGGGCATCAGTCTTGCCTCTGGGGCATGAGTCTTGCCTCCGGGGCATGAGTCTTGCCTCCGGGGCATCAGTCTTGCCTCCGGGGCATCAGTCTTGCCTCCGGGGCATCAGTCTTGCCTCTGGGGGCATGAGTCTTGCCTCCGGGGCATCAGTCTTGCCTCCGGGGCATCAGTCTTGCCTCCGGGGCATCAGTCTTGCCTCGGGGCATGAGTCTTGCCTCTGGGGCATGAGTCTTGCCTCCGGGGCATCAGTCTTGCCTCCGGGGCATCAGTCTTGCCTCCGGGGCATCAGTCTTGCCTCTGGGGCATGAGTCTTGCCTCCGGGGCATCAGTCTTGCCTCCGGGGCATCAGTCTTGCCTCCGGGGCATCAGTCTTGCCTCCGGGGCATCAGTCATGCCTCTGGGGCATCAGTCTTGCCTCTGGGGGCATGAGTCTTGCCTCTGGGGCATCAGTCTTGCCTCCGGGGCATCAGTCATGCCTCTGGGGCATCAGTCATGCCTCTGGGGCATCAGTCATGCCTCTGGGGCATCAGTCTTGCCTCGGGGCATGAGTCTTGCCTCTGGGGCATCAGTCGGACTCAAAGAACATTTGACCTTTTAATGTAAAAATTCCCAGAGGACTTGACAAGTGAAGCGGGTGGTGAGTGCCAGGCGGGGGGCACTGGTAGAGTAGGTGACTGGTAGAGTAGGTGACTGGTAGAGTAGGTGACTGGTAGAGTACACGACTGGTAGAGTAGGTGACTGGTAGAGTACACGACTGGTAGAGTAGGTGACTGGTAGAGTACACGACTGGTAGAGTAGGTGACTGGTAGAGTACACGACTGGTAGAGTAGGTGACTGGTAGAGTAGGTGACTGGTAGAGTAGGTGACTGGTAGAGTAGGTGACTGGTAGAGTAGGTGACTGGTAGAGTAGGTGACTGGTAGAGTATACGACTGGTAGAGTAGGTGACTGGTAGAGTACACGACTGGTAGAGTAGGTGACTGGTAGAGTACACGACTGGTAGAGTACACTACTGGTAGAGTAAGTGACTGGTAGAGTAAGTGACTGGTAGAGTATACGACTGGTAGAGTAGGTGACTGGTAGAGTACACGACTGGTAGAGTAGGTGACTGGTAGAGTACACGACTGGTAGAGTAGGTGACTGGTAGAGTACACGACTGGTAGAGTAGGTGACTGGTAGAATAGGTGACTGGTAGAGTAGGTGAATGGTAGAGTAGGTGACTGGTAGAGTAGGTGACTGGTAGAGTACACGACTGGTAGAGTACACTACTGGTAGAGTAAGTGACTGGTAGAGTAAGTGACTGGTAGAGTATACGACTGGTAGAGTAGGTGACTGGTAGAGTACACGACTGGTAGAGTAGGTGACTGGTAGAGTACACGACTGGTAGAGTAGGTGACTGGTAGAGTACACGACTGGTAGAGTAGGTGACTGGTAGAATAGGTGACTGGTAGAGTAGGTGAATGGTAGAGTAGGTGACTGGTAGAGTAGGTGACTGGTAGAGTAGGTGACTGGTAGAGTAGGTGACTGGTAGAGTAGGTGACTGGTAGAGTACACGACTGGTAGAGTAGGTGACTGGTAGAGTAGGTGACTGGTAGAGTACACGACTGGTAGAGTACACGACTGGTAGAGTAGGTGACTGGTAGAGTACACGACTGGTAGAGTACACGACTGGTAGAGTACACGACTGGTAGAGTAAGTGACTGGTAGAGTACACGACTGGTAGAGTAGGTGACTGGTAGAGTACACGACTGGTAGAGTAAGTGACTGGTAGAGTAGGTGACTGGTAGAGTAGGTGACTGGTAGAGTACACGACTGGTAGAGTAGGTGACTGGTAGAGTACACGACTGGTAGAGTAGGTGACTGGTAGAGTACACGACTGGTAGAGTACACGACTGGTAGAGTACACGACTGGTAGAGTACACGACTGGTAGAGTAGGTGACTGGTAGAGTACACGACTGGTAGAGTAGGTGACTGGTAGAGTACACGACTGGTAGAGTAGGTGACTGGTAGAGTACACGACTGGTAGAGTAGGTGACTGGTAGAGTACACGACTGGTAGAGTAGGTGACTAGTAGAGTACACGACTGGTAGAGTAGGTGACTAGTAGAGTAAGTGACTGGTAGAGTACACGACTGGTAGAGTAAGTGACTGGTAGAGTAAGTGACTGGTAGAGTAGGTGACTGGTAGAGTAGGTGACTGGTAGAGTACACGACTGGTAGAGTAGGTGACTGGTAGAGTACACGACTGGTAGAGTAGGTGACTGGTAGAGTACACGACTGGTAGAGTAAGTGACTGGTAGAGTACACGACTGGTAGAGTAGGTGACTGGTAGAGTAAGTGACTGGTAGAGTACACGACTGGTAGAGTAAGTGACTGGTAGAGTAGGTGACTGGTAGAGTAGGTGACTGGTAGAGTACACGACTGGTAGAGTACACGACTGGTAGAGTACACGACTGGTAGAGTACACGACTGGTAGAGTAGGTGACTGGTGGAGTAGGTGACTGGTAGAGTACACGACTGGTAGAGTACACGACTGGTAGAGTACACGACTGGTAGAGTACACGACTGGTAGAGTACACGACTGGTAGAGTACACGACTGGTAGAGTACACGACTGGTAGAGTAGGTGACTGGTAGAGTACACGACTGGTAGAGTAGGTGACTGGTAGAGTACACGACTGGTAGAGTAGGTGACTGGTAGAGTAGGTGACTGGTAGAGTACACGACTGGTAGAGTACACGACTGGTAGAGTACGCGACTGGTAGAGTACACGACTGGTAGAGTACACGACTGGTAGAGTATACGACTGGTAGAGTACACGACTGGTAGAGTATACGACTGGTAGAGTACACGACTGGTAGAGTACACGACTGGTAGAGTACGCGACTGGTAGAGTACACGACTGGTAGAGTACGCGACTGGTAGAGTACACGACTGGTAGAGTAGGTGACTGGTAGAGTACACGACTGGTAGAGTACACGACTGGTAGAGTACACGACTGGTAGAGTAGGTGACTGGTAGAGTAGGTGACTGGTAGAGTAGGTGACTGGTAGAGTAGGTGACTGGTAGAGTACACGACTGGTAGAGTACACGACTGGTAGAGTACACGACTGGTAGAGTACACGACTGGTAGAGTACACGACTGGTAGAGTAGGTGACTGGTAGAGTACGCGACTGGTAGAGTACGCGACTGGTAGAGTACGCAACTGGTAGAGTACGCGACTGGTAGAGTACGCGACTGGTAGAGTACGCGACTGGTAGAGTATGCGACTGGTAGAGTACACGACTGGTAGAGTACGCGACTGGTAGAGTACGCGACTGGTAGAGTACGCGACTGGTAGAGTACGCGACTGGTAGAGTACGCGACTGGTAGAGTACGCGACTGGTAGAGTACGCGACTGGTAGAGTACACGACTGGTAGAGTACGCGACTGGTAGAGTACGCGACTGGTAGAGTACGCGACTGGTAGAGTACGCGACTGGTAGAGTACGCGACTGGTAGAGTACGCGACTGGTAGAGTACGCGACTGGTAGAGTACGCGACTGGTAGAGTACGCGACTGGTAGAGTACGCGACTGGTAGAGTACGCGACTGTCAATACCGTAGAGTAAGGTTAGCGCCCCCTCTCGTAACCCAAGAGGATTTTCTCATTAATATTCAACACATTAATATGAATTTCTGTATGAATAAAATTAATATAATTATAATATTACTAGACGGGTGTCTAGATTAAGTGAGTTTGTGTGTTCCTAGGAAGGATGGGAGTGTGTATCATCCCTACAGTAAGTAGAATGTCGGGAGAGATGCCTGCAGAGTCCTAGTTCGATCCCCGATGGTGCAACTGATTGGGCACCACTGCCTCACAGGTTTTGACTCACCCATACCCTGAGTCCCTCACACAGGGACTCACCCATACCCTGAGTCCCTCACACAGTGACTCAGCCATACCCTGAGTCCCTCACACATTGACTCAGCCATACCCTGAGTCCCTCACACATTGACTCAGCCATACCCTGAGTCCCTCACACATTGACTCAGCCATACCCTGAGTCCCTCACACATTGACTCACCCATACCCTGAGTCCCTCACACATTGACTCAGCCATACCCTGAGTCCCTCACACATTGACTCAGCCATACCCTGAGTCCCTCACACAGTGACTCAGCCATACCATGAGTCCCTCACACATTGACTCAGCCATACCATGAGTCCCTCACACATTGACTCAGCCATACCCTGAGTCCCTCACACAGTGACTCAGCCATACCCTGAGTCCCTCACACAGTGACTCAGCCATACCCTGAGTCCCTCACACAGTGACTCAGCCATACCCTGAGTCCCTCACACATTGACTCACCCATACCCTGAGTCCCTCACACATTGACTCAGCCATACCCTGAGTCCCTCACACAGTGACTCAGCCATACCCTGAGTCCCTCACACAGTGACTCAGCCATACCCTGAGTCCCTCACACAGGGACTCACCCATACCCTGAGTCCCTCACACAGTGACTCAGCCATACCCTGAGTCCCTCACACATTGACTCAGCCATACCCTGAGTCCCTCACACATTGACTCAGCCATACCCTGAGTCCCTCACACATTGACTCAGCCATACCCTGAGTCCCTCACACATTGACTCACCCATACCCTGAGTCCCTCACACAGTGACTCAGCCATACCCTGAGTCCCTCACACAGCGACTCAGCCATACCCTGAGTCCCTCACACATTGACTCAGCCATACCCTGAGTCCCTCACACAGTGACTCAGCCATACCCTGAGTCCCTCACACAGTGACTCACCCATACCCCGAGTCCCTCACACAGTGACTCAGCCATACCCTGAGTCCCTCACACATTAATATACTCATCCGCCTGTAAGAGCTTTACAAAGACCCATTATAAACATACTTGCAACGTGACTAGCTTCGTCTAAATGGCAACAAACAAACAAATAGATGAGTTATGTGTTTGTTTGTTTACACCAGAGGGAGATGGAGCTCTGCATCAAGTGAGAGAGAGAGATGAGCAGCGCCATGCGCATATTTCTTCAGTTGCCAACATATGCGACGGCCCGCATGTGGCTCCTCTCTGAGACAAGGAGGAAGAGGGGGGTTTACTCCAGTAAAATATATGTCTTAAACACCTGTAATTAGCGGCATCTTTCCATCTTTTCTGAGTCTCAGGTGTTGGATGCTACCCGCTCCATCACAGTTAATTATTCCCGTCCTCACAATACTGGAAGCAAGTTTACCTCATAAATCTCTTTCTCTTCCTCCTATAAATGTTTTCTAGATGTAGATTAAATGTGAACTTTGTGTGAGTATATTCCTATAGCGTTTTCGTCTTAGTTTAAAAGGGATTTTGTTCCCACATTATATATATGAAGGAATTTTTTGGGTTTAATTTATACGATGGTTTCTCCGTGTGTCTGATGGTGTGGTTTTTTCTTTATAGGTGCTCGTGGTGAGGCGGAGACCAAGCCCTGCCTGTCGGCGTCGTCGCAAGTGGCACACGTGCCGCAGGTGGCATAAACACCCCGCCGGAAGGGGCACGAACACCGCCAGTATGAGTGAGCGTGGTAGATGCCCAGCAGGGTATGATGCCAAGCTCTCTGCCCCTGTCAGGACCCGTGTCTGGGTGTGTAGTGTGAGGCTGTCACACGTGTGTGGGTGCCAGTAGTGCCAAGTGTGTGACTATAGTGTGTTACCGGTGTTTTAGGTGTTCGCGTGTTCATTAGTGTTGCGGTCACTGGTGTGTGGAGGTGCCACTGGTGTGTAGGTGCCACTGGTGTGTGGAGGTGCCACTGGTGTGTGTAGGTGCCACGTGTGTGTGTAGGTGCCACTGGTGTGTGGAGGTGCCACGTGTGTGTCAATAATCACTATAGTGTGAGGAAGTCAATGAATGTGCTCAGCCTTAGTGGCGAGGGGTCACTAGTGTGCTAACCCACACCTGCACCATGGGTGAGAGCAGCACAGAGCTGGTCGCCGCCTCCCCTCCCTCCTCACCCCCTCCGCTGCCCTCCGCGCCAACCACAACAGGCAGATTGCGCCGCGGCCCGGCCAGGTTCGCGGCGCTACTGAGGGCCCGTCGGGAGAAGCTACTCCGCCAGGAGGCCCTCAGGAGTGACCGACGGACGCTCTCAGTCTCCGACTCAGAGTCCCTCGGAGGATCGGTCAAGTGCCGGTGTGGCACTCATAAAGGAATCTCGAGAAATAACTCGACTCAGAGTGCCCAGTCAGCCGCTACGGTGCACACGGTCGTCTCCTCCTCCAGCACCGCCACCAAAGGTCAGTACCACGCTCAGTTTTCCTATTCAATCGTGGCACACGTGCCGCAAGTGGCATGAACGCGTTCTTTTTTTGGTAATAACTTTGACAGGGAATGTTGACACTGGCTCCTACTGCCACACTGCCCAACCAGCAACTGTAGACTGCAATACCCGCCTGAAGTTTACCTCAGGGTGTATGTAAGTATACCACTCGTCCTGTGTAATCAAATCTACGGGTCATTTGGGGTCAACCGCTGTGATTGGTCTCCAGCGGCGACCAGCAGCACTATACAGCTGACTGATTGGGGGGCGGGGTGGTAGGGGACAGCTATTGGTGGGTCGGAGTCAGCCCTGTTGCCCAATTTAATGCGCCATCGGTTCCCATAGAGACCCCCATTCCCTATACCGGTGACGAAATGACGGCTACTGAGTCCATAGAGTTTCGCAATCTTTTCGTAATATGAATTCCGATGTTAAGATGCGACACGCGTGTGCTGGCGTGGTTGATCAGCACTCAGAGGGGACTCCCGGCACTTAAATGGTGAAAACGATTGGGCACCGCTTGAATCCCAATTAGTTGTTCAATAAAGAACCACTGTGGTCTCTCTGGCAGCAAGATAATAGGTTATAATTACATGGCATGGGCATGAATAACCCCAACCACACACATATATGAAGTGAAAGAGGGTTACATAGTTGTTTTCCTGTAATTGTCTCTGCCATTACAGCAACAGTCTTGTAAATACAGTCCATGACTAGTGTTACAGGTAGTTTCTAAGCAAGAAGGTCCTCGTCCTTATGGGTCCGTCAGGCCAGTAAGGCGTCCTTACACTAAAAGTATTTACTGGTAGTGTTGCAGTAGGATAATTGTGGTGTTGATGGGCGGTAGTGGCGGCCAGAGGCAGGTGTCTCTGATGGGCGGTAGTGGCGGCCAGAGGCAGGTGTCTCTGATGGGCGGTAGTGGCGGCCAGAGGCAGGTGTCTCTGATGGGCGGTAGTGGCGGCCAGAGGCAGGTGTCTCTGATGGGCGGTAGTGGTGGTCAGAGGCAGGTGTCTCTGATGGGCGGTAGTGGCGGTCAGAGGCAGGTGTCTCTGATGGGCGGTAGTGACGGTCAGAGGCAGGTGTCTCTGATGGGCGGTAGTGGCGGTCAGAGGCAGGTGTCTCTGATGGGCGGTAGTGGCAGTCAGAGGCACCTGCCTCTGATGGGCGGTAGTGACGGCCAGAGGCAGGTGTCTCTGATGGGTGGTAGTGGCGGCCAGAGGCACCTGCCTCTGATGGGCGGTAGTGGCGGCCAGAGGCAGGTGTCTCTGATGGGCCGGGGTCTGATGAGCCGGGGTCTCTGATGGGCAGGGGCCTCTGATGGGCAGGGGCCTCTGATGGGCCGCTACCTCTGATGGGCCGGGGCCTCTGATGAGCCGGGGCCTCTGATGAGCCGGGGTCTCTGATGGGCCGGGGTCTCTAATGGGCCGGAGCCTCTGATGGGCCGGAGCCTCTGATGGGCCGGGGCCTCTGATGGGCCTCTACCTCTGATGAGCCGGGGTCTCTGATGGACCGAGGCCTCTGATGAGCCGGTGTCTCTGATGAGCCGGGGCGTCTGATGGGCCGCGGCCTCTGATGGGCAGGGGCCTCTGATGGGCAGGGGCCTCTGATGGGCAGGGGTCTCTGATGGGCCGGGGCCTCTGACGAGCTGGGGTCTCTGATGGGCCGGGGCCTCTGATGAGCCGGGGTCTCTGATTGGCCGGGGCCTCTGATGGGCAGGGGTCTCTAATGGGCAGCGGCCTCTGATGGGCCGCTGCCTCTGATGGGCCGCTACCTCTGATGGGCCGCTGCCTCTGATGGGCCGCTACCTCTGATGGGCCGCTGCCTCTGATGACCCCCAGCCGCCGCTATACCACGGTCTGGTGGGGGGGGGGTATATTTGCCACAAATATACCCGGGTGTTGATAGTGGGGGGGCGGGGGCGGGGGCGGGGAATATATTCACAGCACACAGTGGTTTCTTTATCAGTACGTATCAGAGAGTAGGAGGGGAGGCGTGTGGGGGGTGCCTGAACATCCATGTTGCAGCTGCAACAGTCACCATTGCACGCTTGCAAGCTGGTGGGCTGCTGGCACTCAGAGCATGTGGAGTTGGAGAGCATTGTGGCACTATTTCGCCACTCTGGAAAGGAAATATTGGCACTATCAGAATCTCTTAACAGAGCTCAATGACACAGTAGGAGGGAGCCGGTCGGCCGAGCGGACAGCACGCTGGACTTGTGATCCTGTGGTCCTGGGTTCGATCCCAGGCGCCGGCGAGAAACGATGGACAGCGTTTCTTTCACCCTATGCCCCTGTTACCTAGCAGTAAAATAGGTACCTGGGTGTTAGTCAGCTGTCACGGGCTGCTTCCTGGGGGTGGAGGCCTGGTCGAGGACCGGGCCGCGGGGACACTAAAGCCCCGAAATCATCTGAAGATAACCTCAAGGTAACAGTAAAATCCGGATCTTCCACCGTGAAGAGTTCAGTCTCCCTCTGAGTATGTATTAACCCATTTTCTCATCGTCATAGAAAACATAGGACATAGAAAACGACACAAGTTATAATTCCTTCACAAATGACACTTAAACACAGCAGTCTTCAAATTAATGTAAATCATAAGAGATCTGAGAGCTGTCATGTTAAACTTACTGTCAAAGAACTCAGTAAAGTAGCTGTCACGACTGTAAGAAAAATGACAGCTTGGATAACTATCCAACAAGGACCTATCACAGAAGAAATGTCCATTCATTGATGATATTTTTTTAAAGCTCTAGTTCTCTCTAGGATAGAATATTGGTTAACACTGACAGCTCTATTCAAAGCTGGAGAAATTGTTGGCTTGGAGAACGTGTCTGTTCCTTTGTTCATTTGTTCATTCAACAAAACATCAACATTATTGGAACTGCTTAAAATTTCTCAATCTGTATTCTCTAGAATTCAAGCTAAAAAATAACTGCAATAATTTACACGTGGAAAATATTAGAGGGGCTGGTCCCAAACCTGCACACAGAAATAACATCACATGAGACCAGAAGACATGGCAGGATGTGCAGAATACCCCCGTTGAAGAGCAGAGGTGCAACAGGTACTCTGAGAGAGAACTATCAACATCAGAGGCCCGAGACTGTTCAACACGCTTCCACTACACATAAGGGACATAACTGGCCGACCCCTCACAGTGTTCAAGAGAGAACTATCAACATCAGAGGCCCGAGACTGTTCAATACACTTCCACTACACATAAGGGACATAACTGGCCGACCCCTCACAGTGTTCAAGAGAGAACTATCAACATCAGAGGCCCGAGACTGTTCAACACGCTTCCACTACACATAAGGGACATAACTGGCCGACCCCTCACAGTGTTCAAGAGAGAACTATCAACATCAGAGGCCCGAGACTGTTCAACACGCTTCCACTACACATAAGGGACATAACTGGCCGACCCCTCACAGTGTTCAAGAGAGAACTATCAACATCAGAGG
The DNA here is from genome assembly GCA_020271785.1 of Procambarus virginalis. Taxonomy (NCBI): domain Eukaryota; kingdom Metazoa; phylum Arthropoda; class Malacostraca; order Decapoda; family Cambaridae; genus Procambarus; species Procambarus virginalis. The sequence goes on from WNGS01155667.1 coordinate 15,961, forward strand.
CCCGAGACTGTTCAACACGCTTCCACTACACATAACTGGCCCACCCCTCACAGTGTTCAAGAGAGAACTATCAACATCAGAGGCCCGAGACTGTTCAACACGCTTCCACTACACATAAGGGACATAACTGGCCGACCCCTCACAGTGTTCAAGAGAGAACTATCAACATCAGAGGCCCGAGACTGTTCAACACGCTTCCACTACACATAAGGGGCATAACTGGCCGACCCCTCACAGTGTTCAAGAGAGAACTATCAACATCAGAGACCCGAGACTGTTCAACACGCTTCCACTACACATAAGGGACATAACTGGCCGACCCCTCACAGTGTTCAAGAGAGAACTTGACAAACATCTCCAAAGAATACCTGATCAACCAGGCTGTGACTCATACGTCAGGCTGCGAGCTTGACAGCCAACAGCCTGGTCAGAGACCGGGCCGCGGGGACATTGATCCCCAGAACTAAAAACAGACAGATTGCAGGTTTGTAGGCAGCCTAACCTAACCTAACACACAAGATAAGGGCAGCCAAATGCTCTGAACTCACTCTCAAGATCCCAAAAGATGGAGAGAAACACTTGGTATCCGTAAACCAGTCCAACAGTTTACTTTTCAAACAATCCGAGGATAACCATCATTAATTGCAAAGTTTTTTTCCCCTGCCGTTGAAGTGGCACTCGTAACTAATGGTGCCAGCGGCTCCAAGGGCCTCATGGTTCACGGAGACTCGTAAGTCATTTTCCCACCCGGCAAATAGATTAATCTTGTGCCTTTCTTGCTTGGAAATAATCTGATAGGCAGTCCGCAGTATGTCCCGTTTATCAGGCGAGTGTGAGTTTAGTATTTATATCAGTCTGTCTTGCACTCTTTCTCAGTCTTTCTCCCACTCTCTTCCCCTGTCTGTCTCGCACTCTTCCCCTTTTCTGTCTGTTTCGCACTCTTTCTCAGTCTTTCCTGTCTGTCTCGCACTTTTTCCCTGTCTGTCTTGCACTCTTCCCCTTTTCTGTCTGTTTCTCGCACTTTCTCGTTCTTTCTCGCACTCTTCCCCTGTCTGTCTCGCAATCTGTCTCTGTCTGTCTCACTTCTTTCTCTAACTACTTATACCTGTCTCAAGCTTCATCTCTGCCTACCTCACAATGAATATATCTGTCAATTTCAGACTGTCTATGCCTGCTTGTCTCTCATTCTGTCTGAGTAGGGAACAGTTGGAATGCGCAAAGATGTGAGATGCTGTAGAAAGACTCCCTTGTAACACCTCTAGAAAAATGCCACCATTGTACACCTCTATAATGAATACTAATCTAATGTATACTAAACTAATAATGTAAACACTACTACTTATCCTGAGTAACACTTCCTATCAGTTGCACTTGGTAACACTGTTATTAAACACTGTAATATGAGCTGACATATGATGGTCACACCGGGACCAAAGGTACACTGCTAAACAAGGAAATGCTACACAGGATTAATACGCTGCCACCATCTGCCTTGACCGTTGAGACTGTAACAAGCAACGAGGCAAGAAACATTGCTTGACTTGGAGAGTACTTTCCATAACTGTCATTAATTATGGGACGGTTGTCAGCCACTATATCCAAAAGGTTAAGAGGATTCAACAATTGACACAGACGGGAAATTTAACATGAGCTTATTGACACCAAAATTATGCTAATCACCACTCATAAATCCTACTCTAACACTGGCCAAGAGTTAAGAATATTTAGACATGGAACAAAACCTCAGAGATGACACACATTACCTTAAGACCTCTGTCTCTCCCGCCGGTGGACACTCTGTCTCTGCCTGGCTGTGGATGTTCTTCACAGACCCTCTCTCGATCCCGGTGTCCCACACTCTCTTCTCTAAGTCTCTACAGGACCTCTATATACTACCCCAAGAGGGGGAGGGGAAGATTTACTGTTGCTACCTACACCAAGAAGTGAGAGGTCGGCCACACGTGCACAAACACTCTAAGAATTTTCATTAAACTTGTTTGACATTTACCATACACTGTTCAAGAGAGGAATTATTAATTACGTGTGTGACTGACCTTTGACCTAGCTAAAAGGGGGAGAGATCCATGGATGTTTACACATAAGAATCTGTGGTCTACTCCATTGCAATGTTTGACAAGAGTATCATGAAATATTATTTACTTGAAACCAGCTGAATAAGACTAATCCAGGAATTTTTTAATCAACATACAAGATAAACCGGAGGTCATCTGGGCTGACCTCTTGGAGAAGGCTTCCCTGGGTGTGAACTCGACCTCTTGGAGAAGGCTTCCCTGGGTGTGAACTCTAGGGGGGGGGGTCATGCGTGTTACAACTCCCTTTATGTAGAAAGACTCCTCCATTTATGAGTCGAGAAGGCGGGACCCAAGAACCGTACCTCAACCCAAAGCGAATACAACCAGATGAGGCCACCTGGATTTATGACTAGGATTCACGTGAGCAGGATTCAGGGTCCTATACAAATTGAAAAAATCTCAACGGAAGGGTATGCAACAGGACCAAACCCAGACAGCCCGCCATCCACGACGTTGCTGCAATGTTGCGGGAAGGATGCAACAAGACCAAACACAACGAAACTGCAATTTTGCTACAACATTCGAACAACTTTTAACACCACCTAATAAGTTGTAACAGCGTTCTAATACGTCATAAAAACGTTATAACAAGATGTAACAAGTTCATTACAAGTTGTAACAAGCGGGAAATGGGGACAGTTACGTTGTGTGTTGGGAGGTCATTTAGGAATTTAAATTATCTCGATAATCTATGGAGAGGTAATTCTATGGATACCTGGTTGATGGGGTTCTGGGAGTTGTTCTACTCCCCAAGCCCGGCCCGAGGCCAGGCTTGACTTGTGAGAGTTTGGTCCACCAGGCTGTTGCTTGGAGCGGCCCGCAGGCCCACATATACCTGCTTGATGGGGTTCTGGGAGTTCTTCTACTCCCCAAGCCCGGCCCGAGGCCAGGCTTGACTTGTGAGAGTTTGGTCCACCAGGCTGTTGCTTGGAGCGGCCCGCAGGCCCACATATACCTGGTTGATGGGGTTCTGGGAGTTGTTCTACTGCCCAAGCCCGGCCCGAGGCCAGGCTTGACTTGTGAGAGTTTGGTCCACCAGGCTGTTGCTTGGAGCGGCCCGCAGGCCCATATACCTGCTTGATGGGGTTCTGGGAGTTGTTCTACTGCCAAGCCCGGCCCGAGGCCAGGCTTGACTTGTGAGAGTTTGGTCCACCAGGCTGTTGCTTGGAGCGGCCCGCAGGCCCACATATACCTGCTTGATGGGGTTCTGGGAGTTGTTCTACTCCCCAAGCCCGGCCCGAGGCCAGGCTTGACTTGTGAGAGTTTGGTCCACCAGGCTGTTGCTTGGAGCGGCCCGCAGGCCCACATATACCTGGTTGATGGGGTTCTGGGAGTTGTTCTACTCCCCAAGCCCGGCCCTAGGCCAGGCTTGACTTGTGAGAGTTTGGTCCACCAGGCTGTTGCTTGGAGCGGCCCGCAGGCCCACATATACCTGGTTGATGGGGTTCTGGGAGTTGTTCTACTCCCCAAGCCCGGCCCGAGGCCAGGCTTGACTTGTGAGAGTTTGGTCCACCAGGCTGTTGCTTGGAGCGGCCCGCAGGCCCACATATACCTGGTTGATGGGGTTCTGGGAGTTGTTCTACTCCCCAAGCCCGGCCCGAGGCCAGGCTTGACTTGTGAGAGTTTGGTCCACCAGGCTGTTGCTTGGAGCGGCCCGCAGGCCCACATATACCTGCTTGATGGGGTTCTGGGAGTTCTTCTACTGCCCAAGCCCGGCCCGAGGCCAGGCTTGACTTGTGAGAGTTTGGTCCACCAGGCTGTTGCTTGGAGCGGCCCGCAGGCCCACATATACCTGGTTGATGGGGTTCTGGGAGTTGTTCTACTCCCCAAGCCCGGCCCGAGGCCAGGCTTGACTTGTGAGAGTTTGGTCCACCAGGCTGTTGCTTGGAGCGGCCCGCAGGCCCACATATACCTGGTTGATGGGGTTCTGGGAGTTGTTCTACTCCCCAAGCCCGGCCCGAGGCCAGGCTTGACTTGTGAGAGTTTGGTCCACCAGGCTGTTGCTTGGAGCGGCCCGCAGGCCCACATATACCTGGTTGATGGGGTTCTGGGAGTTATTCTACTCCCCAAGCCCGGCCCGAGGCCAGGCTTGACTTGTGAGAGTTTGGTCCACCAGGCTGTTGCTTGGAGCGGCCCGCAGGCCCACATATACCTGCTTGATGGGGTTCTGGGAGTTCTTCTACTCCCAAGCCCGGCCCGAGGCCAGGCTTGACTTGTGAGAGTTTGGTCCACCAGGCTGTTGCTTGGAGCGGCCCGCAGGCCCACATATACCTGCTTGATGGGGTTCTGGGAGTTGTTCTACTCCCCAAGCCCGGCCCGAGGCCAGGCTTGACTTGTGAGAGTTTGGTCCACCAGGCTGTTGCTTGGAGCGGCCCGCAGGCCCACATATACCTGTTGATGGGGTTCTGGGAGTTGTTCTACTGCCCCAAGCCCGGCCCGAGGCCAGGCTTGACTTGTGAGAGTTTGGTCCACCAGGCTGTTGCTTGGAGCGGCCCGCAGGCCCACATATACCTGGTTGATGGGGTTCTGGGAGTTGTTCTACTGCCCAAGCCCGGCCCGAGGCCAGGCTTGACTTGTGAGAGTTTGGTCCACCAGGCTGTTGCTTGGAGCGGCCCGCAGGCCCACATATACCTGGTTGATGGGGTTCTGGGAGTTGTTCTACTCCCCAAGCCCGGCCCGAGGCCAGGCTTGACTTGTGAGAGTTTGGTCCACCAGGCTGTTGCTTGGAGCGGCCCGCAGGCCCACATATACCTGGTTGATGGGGTTCTGGGAGTTCTTCTACTCCCCAAGCCCGGCCCGAGGCCAGGCTTGACTTGTGAGAGTTTGGTCCACCAGGCTGTTGCTTGGAGCGGCCCGCAAGCCCACATATACCTGGTTGATGGGGTTCTGGGAGTTGTTCTACTGCCCAAGCCCGGCCCGAGGCCAGGCTTGACTTGTGAGAGTTTGGTCCACCAGGCTGTTGCTTGGAGCGGCCCGCAGGCCCACATATACCTGCTTGATGGGGTTCTGGGAGTTCTTCTACTGCCCAAGCCCGGCCCGAGGCCAGGCTTGACTTGTGAGAGTTTGGTCCACCAGGCTGTTGCTTGGAGCGGCCCGCAGGCCACATACCCACCACAGCCCGGTTGGTCCGGCACTCCTTGGAGGAAACTATCTAGTTTCCTCTTGAAGATGTCCACGGTTGTTCCGACAATATTTCTTA
>WNGS01155667.1:27166-39979 GCA_020271785.1 Procambarus virginalis
CAGGATAAGTAGTAGTGTTTACATTATATTTAGTATACATTAGATTAGTATTCATTATAGAGGTGTACAATGGTAGCATTTTTCTAGAGGTGTTACAAGGAGTCTTTCTACAGCATCTCACATCTTTGCGCATTCCAACTGTTCCCTACTCAGACAGAATGAGAGACAAGCAGACATAGACAGTCTGAAATTGACAGATATATTCATTGTGAGGTAGGCAGAGATGAAGCTTGAGACAGGTATATGTAGTTAGAGAAAGAAGTGAGACAGACAGAGACAGATTGCGAGACAGACGGGAAGAGTGCGAGAAAGACTGAGAAAGTGCGAGAAAGAGTGCGAAACAGACAGAAAAGGGAAGAGTGCGAGACAGACAGGGGAAGAGAGTGCGAGACAGACTGAGAAAGAGTGCAAGACAGACTGATACAAATACTCAACTCACACTCGCCTGATAAACGGGACATACTGTGGACTGCCTATCAGATATTTCCAAGCAAGAAAGCACAAGATTAATCTATTTGCCGGGTGGGAAAATGACTTACGAGTCTCCGTGAACCATGAGGCCCTTGGAGCCGCTGGCACCATTAGTACGAGTGCCACTTCAACGGCAGGGGGAAAAAACTTTGCAATTAATGATGGTTATCCTCGGATTGTTTGAAAAGTAAACTGTTGGACTGGTTTACGGATACCAAGTGTTTCTCTCCATCTTTGGGATCTTGAGACTGAGTTCAGAGCATTTGGTTGCCCTTACAGGCGCTCTGATCTTGTGTGTTAGGTTAGGTTAGGTTAGGTTAGGCTGCCTACAAACCTGCAATCTGTCTGTTTTTAGTTCTGGGGATCAATGTCCCCGCGGCCCGGTCTCTGACCAGGTGTTGGCTGTCAAGCTCGCAGCCTGACGTATGAGTCACAGCCTGGTTTGATCAGGTATTCTTTGGAGGTGTTTGTCAAGTTCTCTCTTGAACACTGTGAGGGGTCGGCCAGTTATGTCCCTTATGTGTAGTGGAAGCGTGTTGAACAGTCTCGGGCCTCTGATGTTGATAGTTCTCTCTTGAACACTGTGAGGGGTCGGCCAGTTATGTCCCTTATGTGTAGTGGAAGCGTGTTGAACAGTCTCGGGCCTCTGATGTTGATAGTTCTCTCTTGAACACTGTGAGGGGTCGCCCAGTTATGTCCCTTATGTGTAGTGGAAGCGTGTTGAACAGTCTCGGGCCTCTGATGTCGATAGTTCTCTCTTGAACACTGTGAAGGGTCGGCCAGTTATGTCCCTTATGTGTAGTGGAAGCGTGTTGAACAGTCTCGGGCCTCTGATGTTGATAGAGTTTTCTCTCAGAGTACCTGTTGCACCTCTGCTCTTCAACGGGGGTATTCTGCACATCCTGCCATGCCTCCTGGTCTCATGTGATGTTATTTCTGTGTGCAGGTTTGGGACCAGCCCCTCTAATATTTTCCACGTGTAAAGTATTGCAGTTTTTGTTTAGCTTGAGTTCTAGAGAATACAGATCGAGAAATTTTAAGCAGTTCCAATAATGTTGATGTTTTGTTGAATGAACAAATGAACAAAGGAACAGACACGTTCTCCAAGCCAACAATTTCTCCAGCTTTGAATGAGCTGTCAGTGTTTACCAATATTCTATCTTAGAGAGAACTAGAGCTTTAAAAAAATATCATCAATGAATGGACATTTCTTCTGTGATAGGTCCTTGTTGGATAGTTATCCAAGCTGTCATTTTTCTTACAGTCGTGACAGCAACTTTACTGTGTTCTTTGACAGTAAGGTTAACATGACAGCTCTCAGATCTCTTATGATTTACATTAATTTGAAGGCTGATGTGTCCTCTATATATTGCCTTCTCTCATCAAAATGTTAAGTGTCATTTGCGTTGGAATTATAACTTGTGTCGTTTTCTATGTCCTATGTTTTCTATGACGATGAGAAAATGGGTTAATACATACTCAGGGGGAGACTGAGCTCTTCACGGTGGAAGATCCGGATTTGACTGTTACCTTGAGGTTATCTTCAGATGATTTCGGTCCTCGACCAGGCCTCCACCCCCAGGAAGCAGCCCGTGACAGCTGACTAACACCCAGGTACCTATTTTACTGCTAGGTAACAGGGGCATAGGGTGAAAGAAACTCTGCCCATTGTTTCTCGCCGGCGCCTGGGATCGAACCCAGGACCACAGGATCACAAGTCCAGCGTGCTGTCCGCTCGGCCGACCGGCTCCCTCCTACTGTGTCATTGAGCTCTGTTAAGAGATTCTGATAGTGCCAATATTTCCTTTCCAGAGTGGCGTAATAGTGCTACCATGCCCTCCAACTCCACATGATCCGAGTGCCAGCAGCCTACCAGCTTGCAAGCGTGCAATGGTGACTGTTGCAGCTGCAACATGGATGTTCAGGCACCCCCCACACGCCTCCCCTTCTACTCTCTGATACGTACTGATAAAGAAACCACTGTGTGCTGTGAATATATTCCCCGCCCCCGCCGCCCCCCACTATCAACACCCGGGTATATTTGTGGCAAATATACCCCCCCCCCACCAGACCGTGGTATAGCGGCGGCTGGGGGTCATCAGAGGCAGCGGCCCATCAGAGGTAGCGGCCCATCAGAGGCAGCGGCCCATCAGAGGTAGCGGCCCATCAGAGGCAGCGGCCCATCAGAGGCCGCTGCCCATTAGAGACCCCTGCCCATCAGAGGCCCCGGCCAATCAGAGACCCCGGCTCATCAGAGGCCCCGGCCCATCAGAGACCCCAGCTCGTCAGAGGCCCCGGCCCATCAGAGACCCCTGCCCATCAGAGGCCCCTGCCCATCAGAGGCCCCTGCCCATCAGAGGCCGCGGCCCATCAGACGCCCCGGCTCATCAGAGACACCGGCTCATCAGAGGCCTCGGTCCATCAGAGACCCCGGCTCATCAGAGGTAGAGGCCCATCAGAGGCCCCGGCCCATCAGAGGCTCCGGCCCATCAGAGGCTCCGGCCCATTAGAGACCCCGGCCCATCAGAGACCCCGGCTCATCAGAGGCCCCGGCTCATCAGAGGCCCCGGCCCATCAGAGGTAGCGGCCCATCAGAGGCCCCTGCCCATCAGAGGCCCCTGCCCATCAGAGACCCCGGCTCATCAGACCCCGGCCCATCAGAGACACCTGCCTCTGGCCGCCACTACCGCCCATCAGAGGCAGGTGCCTCTGGCCGCCACTACCACCCATCAGAGACACCTGCCTCTGGCCGTCACTACCGCCCATCAGAGGCAGGTGCCTCTGACTGCCACTACCGCCCATCAGAGACACCTGCCTCTGACCGCCACTACCGCCCATCAGAGACACCTGCCTCTGACCGTCACTACCGCCCATCAGAGACACCTGCCTCTGACCGCCACTACCGCCCATCAGAGACACCTGCCTCTGGCCGCCACTACCGCCCATCAGAGACACCTGCCTCTGGCCGCCACTACCACCCATCAGAGACACCTGCCTCTGGCCGCCACTACCGACCATCAGAAACACCTGCCTCTGGCCGCCACTACCACCCATCAGAGACACCTGCCTCTGGCCGCCACTACCGCCCATCAGACACACCTGCCTCTGGCCGCCACTACCGCCCATCAGACACACCTGCCTCTGGCCGCCACTACCACCCATCAGAGGCACCTGCCTCTGGCCGCCACTACCGCCCATCAACACCACAATTTTCCTACTGCAACAATACCAGTAAATACTTTTAGTGTAAGGACGCCTTACTGGCCTGACGGACCCATAAGGACGAGGACCTTCTTGCTTGGAAACTAACTGTAACACTAGTCATGGACTGTAGTTACAAGACTGTTGCTGTAATGACAGAGACAATTACAGGAAAACAACTATGTAACCCTCTTTCACTTCATATATGTGTGTGGTTGGGGTTATTCATGCCCATGCCATGTAATTATAACCTATTATCTTGCTGCCAGAGAGACCACAGTGGTTCTTTATTGAACAACTAATTGAGAGTCAAGCGGTGCCCAATCGTTTTCGCCATTTAAGTGCCGGGAGTCCCCTCTGAGTGCTGATCAACCACGCCAGCACACGCGTGTCGCATCTTAACATCGGAATTCATATTACGAAAAGATTGCGAAACTCTATGGACTCAGTAGCCATCATTTCGTCACCGCTATAGGGAATGGGGGTCTCTATGGGAACCGATGGCGCATTAAATTGGGCAACAGGGCTGACTCCGACCCACCAATAGCTGTCCCCTACCACCCCGCCCCCCAATCAGTCAGCTGTATAGTGCTGCTGGTCGCCGCTGGAGACCAATCACAGCGGTTGACCCCAAATGACCCGTAGATTTGATTACACAGGACGAGTGGTATACTTACATACACCCTGAGGTAAACTTCAGGTGGGTATTGCGGTCTACAGTTGCTGGTTGGGCAGTGTGGCAGTAGGAGCCAGTGTCAACATTCCCTGTCAAAGTTATTACCAAAAAAAGAACGCGTTCATGCCACTTGCGGCACGTGTGCCGCGATTGAATAGGAAAACCGAGCGTGGTACTGACCTTTGGTGGCGGTGCTGGAGGAGGAGACGACCGTGTGCACCGTAGCGGCTGACTGGGCACTCTGAGTCGAGTTATCCCTTGAGATTCCTTTATGAGTGCCACACCGGCACTTGACCGATCCTCCGAGGGACTCTGAGTCGGAGACTGAGAGCGCCCGTCGGTCACTCCTGAGGGCCTCCTGGCGGAGTAGCTTCTCCCGACGGGCCCTCAGTAGCGCCGCGAACCTGGCCGGGCCGCGGCGCAATCTGCCTGTTGTGGTTGGCGCGGAGGGCGGCGGAGGGGGTGATGAGGGAGGGGAGGCGGCGACCAGCTCTGTGCTGCTCTCACCCATGGTGCAGGTGTGGGTTAGCACACTAGTGACCCCTCGCCACTAAGGCTGAGCACATTCATTGACTTCCTCACACTATAGTGATTATTGACACACACCAGTGGCACCTACACACACCAGTGGCACCTACACACACCAGTGGCACCTACACACCAGTGGCACCTCCACACCAGTGGCACCTACACACCAGTGGCACCTCCACACCAGTGGCACCTCCACACCAGTGGCACCTACACACCAGTGGCACCTACACACCAGTGGCACCTCCACACACCAGTGACCGCAACACTAATGAACACGCGAACACCTAAAACACCGGTAACACACTATAGTCACACACTTGGCACTACTGGCACCCACACACGTGTGACAGCCTCACACTACACACCCAGACACGGGTCCTGACAGGGGCAGAGAGCTTGGCATCATACCCTGCTGGGCATCTACCACGCTCACTCATACTGGCGGTGTTCGTGCCCCTTCCGGCGGGGTGTTTATGCCACCTGCGGCACGTGTGCCACTTGCGACGACGCCGACAGGCAGGGCTTGGTCTCCGCCTCACCACGAGCACCTATAAAGAAAAAACCACACCATCAGACACACGGAGAAACCATCGTATTAATTAAACCCAAAAATCCCTTCATATATATAATGTGGGAACAAAATCCCTTTTGAACTAAGACGAAAACGCTATAGGAATATACTCAGAGAAGTTCACATTTAATCTACATCTAGAAAACATTTATAGGAGGAAGAGAAAGAGATTTATGAGGTAAACTTGCTTCCAGTATTGTGAGGACCGGAATAATTAACTGTGATGGAGCGGGTAGCATCCAATACCTGAGACTCAGAAAAGATGGAAAGATGCCGCTAATTACAGGTGTTTAAGACATATATTTTACTGGAGTAATCCCCCCTCTTCCTCCTTGTCTCAGAGAGGAGCTATGCGGGCCGTCGCATATGTTGGCAACTGAAGAAATATGCGCATGGCGCTGCTCATCTCTCTCTCTCACTTGATGCAGAGCTCCATCTTCCTCTGGTGTAAACAAACAAACACATAACTCATCTATTTGTTTGTTTGTTGCCATTTAGACGAAGCTAGTCACGTTGCAAGTATGTTTATAATGGGTCTTTGTAAAGCTCTTACAGGGGGATGAGTATATTAATGTGTGAGGGACTCAGGGTATGGGTGAGTCAATGTGTGAGGGACTCAGGGTATGGCTGAGTCACTGTGTGAGGGACTCAGGGTATGGGTGAGTCAATGTGTGAGGGACTCAGGGTATGGCTGAGTCACTGTGTGAGGGACTCAGGGTATGGGTGAGTCAATGTGTGAGGGACTCAGGGTATGGCTGAGTCACTGTGTGAGGGACTCAGGGTATGGCTGAGTCACTGTGTGAGAGCTCAGGGTATGGGTGAGTCAATGTGTGAGGGACTCAGGGTATGGCTGAGTCAATGTGTGAGGGACTCAGGGTATGGCTGAGTCACTGTGTGAGAGACTCAGGGTATGGCTGAGTCACTGTGTGAGGGACTCAGGGTATGGGTGAGTCAAAACCTGTGAGGCAGTGGTGCCCAATCAGGTGCACCATCGGGGATCGAACTAGGACTCTGCAGGCATCTCTCCCGACATTCTACTTACTGTAGGGATGATAAACACTCCCATCCCTCCTAGGAACAGACAAACTCACTTAATCTAGACACCCGTCTAGTAATATTATAATTATAATTATATTAATTTTATTCATACAGAAATTCATATTAATGTGTTGAATATTAATGAGAAATCCTCTTGGGTTACGAGACGGGGCGCTAACCTTACTCTACGGTATTGACAGTCGCGTACTCTACCAGTCGTGTACTCTACCAGTCGCGTACTCTACCAGTCGCGTACTCTACCAGTCGTGTATTCTACCAGTCGCGTACTCTACCAGTCGCGTACTCTACCAGTCGTGTACTCTACCAGTCGCGTACTCTACCAGTCGTGTACTCTACCAGTCGTGTACTCTACCAGTCGTGTACTCTACCAGTCGCGTACTCTACCAGTCGTGTACTCTACCAGTCACCTACTCTACCAGTCGTGTACTCTACCAGTCGTGTACTCTACCAGTCGTGTACTCTACCAGTCGTGTACTCTACCAGTCGTGTACTCTCCCAGTCACCTACTCTACCAGTCGTGTACTCTACCAGTCACTTACTCTACCAGACGTGTACTCTACCAGTCACCTACTATACCAGTCGTGTACTCTACCAGTCGCGTACTCTACCAGTCACCTACTCTACCAGTCGTGTACTCTACCAGTCACCTACTCTACCAGTCGTGTACTCTACCAGTCACCTACTCTACCAGTCGTGTACTCTACCAGTCACCTACTCTACCAGTCGTGTACTCTACCAGTCACCTATTCTACCAGTCGTGTACTCTACCAGTCGTGTACTCTACCAGTCACCTACTCTACCAGTCACCTACTCTACCAGTCGTGTACTCTACCAGTCACCTACTCTACCAGTCGTGTACTCTACCAGTCACCTACTCTACCAGTCGTGTACTCTACCAGTCACCTATTCTACCAGTCGTGTACTCTACCAGTCGTGTACTCTACCAGTCACCTACTCTACCAGTCGTGTACTCTACCAGTCACTTACTCTACCAGTCGTGTACTCTACCAGTCACCTACTCTACCAGTCGTCTACTCTACCAGTCGTGTACTCTACCAGTCGTGTACTCTACCAGTCGTGTACTCTACCAGTCGTGTACTCTACCAGTCGTGTACTCTACCAGTCGTCTACTCTACCAGTCGTGTACTCTACCAGTCACCTACTCTACCAGTCGTGTACTCTACCAGTCACCTACTCTACCAGTCGTGTACTCTACCAGTCACCTACTACCAGTCGTGTACCTACCAGTCGTGTACTCTACCATCGTGTACTCTACCAGTCGTGTACTCTACCAGTCACCTACTCTACCAGTCGTGTACTCTACCAGTCGTGTACTCTACCAGTCGTGTACTCTACCAGTCGTGTACTCTACCAGTCGTGTACTCTACCAGTCACTACTCTACCAGTCGTGTACTCTACCAGTCACTACTCTACCAGCGTGTACTCTACCAGTCACCTACTCTACCAGTCGTGTACTCTACCAGTCACCTACTCTACCAGTCGTGTACTCTACCAGTCACCGTACTCTACCAGTCACCTACTCTACCAGTCGTGACCTACCAGTCACCTACTCTACCGTCGTGTACTCTACCAGTCACCTACTCTACCAGTCACATACTCTACCAGTCGTGTACTCTACCAGTCACCTACTCTACCAGTCGTGTACTCTTCCAGTCGTGTACTCTACCAGTCACCTACTCTACCAGTCGTGTACTCTACCAGTCACCTACTCTACCAGTCGTGTACTCTACCAGTCACCTACTCTACCAGTCGTGTACTCTTCCAGTCGTGTACTCTACCAGTCACCTACTCTACCAGTCGTGTACTCTACCAGTCACCTACTCTACCAGTCGTGTACTCTACCAGTCGTGTACTCTTCCAGTCGTGTACTCTACCAGTCGTGTACTCTTCCAGTCGTGTACTCTACCAGTCACCTACTCTACCAGTCGTGTACTCTACCAGTCGTGTACTCTACCAGTCGTGTACTCTACCAGTCACCTACTCTACCAGTCGTGTACTCTACCAGTCACCTACTCTACCAGTCACCTACTCTACCAGTCGTGTACTCTACCAGTCGTGTACTCTACCAGTCGTGTACTCTACCAGTCGTGTACTCTACCAGTCACCTACTCTACCAGTCGTGTACTCTACCAGTCGTGTACTCTTCCAGTCGTGTACTCTACCAGTCACCTACTCTACCAGTCACCTACTCTACCAGTCGTGTACTCTACCAGTCGTGTACTCTACCAGTCGTGTACTCTACCAGTCACCTACTCTACCAGTCGTGTACTCTACCAGTCGTGTACTCTACCAGTCGTGTACTCTACCAGTCGTGTACTCTACCAGTCACCTACTCTACCAGTCGTGTACTCTACCAGTCACCTACTCTACCAGTCACCTACTCTACCAGTCACCTACTCTACCAGTCGTGTACTCTACCAGTCGTGTACTCTACCAGTCGTGTACTCTACCAGTCGTGTACTCTTCCAGTCGTGTACTCTACCAGTCACCTACTCTACCAGTCGTGTACTCTACCAGTCGTGTACTCTACCAGTCGTGTACTCTACCAGTCGTGTACTCTACCAGTCGTGTACTCTACCAGTCGTGTACTCTACCAGTCGTGTACTCTACCAGTCGTGTACTCTACCAGTCGTGTACTGTACCAGTCGTGTACTCTACCAGTCGTGTACTCTACCAGTCACCTACTCTACCAGTCACCTACTCTACCAGTCACCTACTCTACCAGTCGTGTACTCTACCAGTCGTGTACTCTACCAGTCGTGTACTCTACCAGTCGTGTACTCTACCAGTCGTGTACTCTACCAGTCGTGTACTCTACCAGTCACCTACTCTACCAGTCGTGTACTCTACCAGTCACCTACTCTACCAGTCGTGTACTCTACCAGTCGTGTACTCTACCAGTCGTGTACTCTACCAGTCGTGTACTCTACCAGTCGTGTACTCTACCAGTCGTGTACTCTACCAGTCGTGTACTCTACCAGTCACTTACTCTACCAGTCGTGTACTCTACCAGTCGTGTACTCTACCAGTCGTGTACTCTACCAGTCGTGTACTCTACCAGTCGTGTACTCTACCAGTCGTGTACTCTACCAGTCGTGTACTCTACCAGTCGTGTACTCTACCAGTCGTGTACTCTACCAGGCGTGTACTCTACCAGCGTGTACTCTACCAGTCGTGTACTCTACCAGTCGTGTACTCTACCAGTCGTGTACTCTACCAGTCACCTACTCTACCAGTCGTGTACTCTACCAGTCACCTACTCTACCAGTCACCTACTCTACCAGTCGTGTACTCTACCAGTCACCTACTCTACCAGTCGTGTACTCTACCAGTCACCTACTCTACCAGTCGTGTACTCTACCAGTCGTGCACTCTACCAGTCGTGTACTCTACCAGTCACCTACTCTACCAGTCGTGTACTCTACCAGTCGTGTACTCTACCAGTCGTGTACTCTACCAGTCACCTACTCTACCAGTCACCTACTCTACCAGTCGTGTACTCTACCAGTCGTGTACTCTACCAGTCGTGTACTCTACCAGTCACCTACTCTACCAGTCGTGTACTCTACCAGTCACCTACTCTACCAGTCGTGTACTCTACCAGTCGTGTACTCTACCAGTCGTGTACTCTACCAGTCGTGTACTCTACCAGTCACCTACTCTACCAGTCGTGTACTCTACCAGTCGTGTACTCTACCAGTCGTGTACTCTACCAGTCACCTACTCTACCAGTCACCTACTCTACCAGTCACCTACTCTACCAGTCGTGTACTCTACCAGTCGTGTACTCTACCAGTCGTGTACTCTACCAGTCGTGTACTCTTCCAGTCGTGTACTCTACCAGTCGTGTACTCTACCAGTCACCTACTCTACCAGTCACCTACTCTACCAGTCACCTACTCTACCAGTCACCTACTCTACCAGTCGTGTACTCTACCAGTCGTGTACTCTACCAGTCGTGTACTCTACCAGTCGTGTACTCTACCAGTCGTGTACTCTACCAGTCGTGTATCTACCAGTCGTGTACTCTACCAGTCGTGTACTCTACCAGTCACCTACTCTACCAGTCACCTACTCTACCAGTCACCTACTCTACCAGTCACCTACTCTACCAGTCGTGTACTCTACCAGTCGTGTACTCTACCAGTCACCTACTCTACCAGTCCCTACTCTACCAGTCGTGTACTCTACCAGTCGCGTACTCTACCAGTCGTGTACTCTACCAGTCGTTACTCTACCAGTCGTGTACTCTACAGTCGTGTACTCTACCAGTCGTGTACTCTACCAGTCGTGTACTCTTCCAGTCGTGTACTCTACCAGTCACCTACTCTACCAGTCGTGTACTCTACCAGTCGTGTACTCTACCAGTCGTGTACTCTACCAGTCGTGTACTCTACCAGTCGTGTACTCTACCAGTCGTGTACTCTACCAGTCACCTACTCTACCAGTCACCTACTCTACCAGTCACCTACTCTACCAGTCACCTACTCTACCAGTCGTGTACTCTACCAGTCACCTACTCTACCAGTCGTGTACTCTACCAGTCACCTACTCTACCAGTCGTGTACTCTACCAGTCCCTACTCTACCAGTCACCTACTCTACCAGTCGTGTACTCTACCAGTCGTGTACTCTACCAGTCGTGTACTCTACCAGTCACCTACTCTACCATCGTGTACTCTACCAGTCGTGTACTCTACCAGTCACCTACTCTACCAGTCGTGTACTCTACCAGTCGTGTACTCTACCAGTCACCTACTCTACCAGTCGTGTACTCTACCAGTCGTGTACTCTACCAGTCACCTACTCTACCAGTCGTGTACTCTACCAGTCGTGTACTCTACTCGTGTACTCTACCAGTCACCTACTCTACCAGTCGTGTACTCTACCAGTCACCTACTCTACCAGTCGTGTACTCTACCAGTCACCTACTCTACCAGTCGTTACTCTACCAGTCGTGTACTCTACCAGTCGTGTACTCTACCAGTCGTGTACTCTACCAGTCACCTACTCTACCAGTCGTGTACTCTACCAGTCACCTACTCTACCAGTCGTGTACTCTACCAGTCACCTACTCTACCAGTCGTGTACTCTACCAGTCGTGTACTCTACCAGTCACCTACTCTACCAGTCGTGTACTCTACCAGTCACCTACTCTACCAGTCGTGTACTCTACCAGTCGCGTACTCTACCAGTCGTGTACTCTACCAGTCGCGTACTCTACCAGTCGTGTACTCTACCAGTCGTGTACTCTACCAGTCACCTACTCTACCATCGTGTACTCTACCAGTCGTGTACTCTACCAGTCGTGTACTCTACCAGTCACCTACTCTACCAGTCGTGACTCTACCAGTCGTGTACTCTACCTCACCTACTCTACCAGTCACCTACTCTACCAGTCGTGGTACTCTACCAGTCACCTACTCTACCAGTCGTGTACTCTACCAGTCACCTACTCTACCAGTCACCTACTCTACCAGTCGTGTACTCTACCAGTCACCTACTCTACCAGTCACCTACTCTACCAGTCGTGTACTCTACCAGTCGTGTACTCTACCAGTCGTGTACTCTACCAGTCGTGTACTCTACCAGTCACCTACTCTCCAGTCACCTACTCTACCAGTCGTGTACTCTACCAGTCTGTGTCTCTACCAGTCACCTACTCTACCAGTCACCTACTCTACCAGTCGTGTACTCTACCAGTCGTGTACTCTACCAGTCGTGTACTCTACCAGTCGTGTACTCTACCAGTCACCTACTCTACCAGTGCGTACTCTACCAGTCGTGTACTCTACCAGTCGTGTACTCTACCAGTCACCTACTCTACCAGTCGTGTACTCTACCAGTCGTGTACTCTACCAGTCACCTACTCTACCAGTCACCTACTCTACCAGTCCACCTACTCTACCAGTCGTGTACTCTACCAGTCACCTACTCTACAGTCACTTACTCTACCAGTCACCTACTCTACCAGTCACCTACCTACCAGTCGTGTACTCTACCAGTCACCTACTCTACCAGTCGTGTACTCTACCAGTCGTGTACTCTACCAGTCGTGTACTCTACCAGTCACCTACTCTACCCAGTCGTGTACTCTACAGTCGTGTATCTACCAGTCACCTACTCTACCAGTCGTGTACTCTACCAGTCGTGTACTCTACCAGTCGTGTACTCTACCAGTCGTGTACTCTACCAGTCACCTACTCTACCAGTCGTGTACTCTACCAGTCACCTACTCTACCAGTCCACTACTCTACCAGTCACCTACTCTACCAGTCGTGACT
>WNGS01155681.1:28367-70732 GCA_020271785.1 Procambarus virginalis
TTTGTGTCATTGCATTGGAATTGAGCTGTGTTGTTTACTATACTGTTCATTTCGTGAGTATAAGTATAGATGCCACACCTAGAACAGATAATGACATGCTTAAAAAAAAGCAGTGCCATCTGTTGCATGTAAGATCAACACATGCAATAGTAAATATGTTACGATTCCATTTCCATGTTTCTGATTTCATTGATAAATTTAATTTTCATAGATTTCTATTTATTTTCATTTTGATATAATTATTTTGTGTGACATTGCATTGGAATTGTGCTGTTTTGTTTACCATATCGTTCATTTCGTGAGCACAGTTGATTAGTTTTATTTTTTCACTGTTTTTCATTATCCTTTTTTAACTGCTTTCTTATATTTCAGTGATGGGAACATCAGATCATTTGATGTTCCCAATTTTCTGATGGGAACATCAGATAATTTAGCCCGAAACGCTATGCATACTAGTGGCTTTAGGTATTGTATGTACTAGCTCTGTCTATAAATCCAACATCATGTTTGTAAGTAATCTTCTATGTATGTACTTTTACCTGAATAAAAATTTGATTTTGATTTTGAATGCATCGGACGAGGGAGTGGGTTTATGGTGGGGATGACTGGGGGACGGGAGTGGGGGATAGTGGGGTGGACGAGGGAACAGTGGAGAGGGTAATGGTGGGGGAGGAAGAGGGGGATAGATAAGTTGGGGTTAGGGGGGTCTGTGTAGACAGGGGAATCGAAAACGGAGGGAAGGACAAGGAGACAGAGGAGTAGAGGAATAGTTGGGAGGACGAGGGGACGGGGAAGGTGGGAATGGTAAGGACAACGAGGGGACGGTGGAGTGGAGAATAGTGGGGAGCACAATAGGATGGGGGAAGGGGGGAGGAAGAGGGGACAGGGGAGTAGGGAATGGTTGGGAGGTCAATGAGACGGAGGAGTGAGGAATGGTTGGGAGAACGAGGGGACGGGGGAGGGGATGCATGCTGGGAAGGACTGAGAGACAGGGGAAGGTTGTTGTGGTTGGGTACAGCTAGTAATAATAATAATAATAATAATAATAATAATAATAATAATAATAATAATAATAATAATGAATAATTGTAAGTAAATGTAATGACTTATCAGACATAATAACATACGAAAAAAAATCACACTAATGTATTTGCATATGTTATGTACAAATTTTATGTTAAAGATTTTAACTTTATATAAAAATTTTAACGAAAGATTTAAAGTCTTTCACACTCTCCTTAGAACATTATCAAGGACTGTGTATAAGGTTACGACAAGACTTATATCTAAACGCAAATTTTAACATAAAATACGCAAATTTTAGTTTTTTTTATCCTAATAGTAATAATATTAATAATAACAATAGCTTCTCGGTACAGTATGTAACTACCAGATAGAAGTTCCCTTTGCATGAAGAGCACACTTCCGACGCTCATACTGCCAGAAAATTACAGTTATGAAACGTATTTTGGCAACAGCTGGCGCCCAAACCTTACTGACACTAACTTAAATTGATAGCTATAGTAGAAGTATTCAATAATTATATATAATACTCAAATTGTTACAAATAATGAACATACCGAGTGCAAATCTCACTTGTAAAAATAAAAGTTATTTTAATGATATGTAAAAAGTAATAACATTAATAAAAATTCCACTAGGGATTTTTGAACCACTGAACGATCACCGACTTGCGAAACCAATAAAACCGGATTTCTACTAAAATCGCATGAGGTCTGGAGGACCCTACTGATGCCAGTACAAATTTTTACGTACGACACACTAGCTCTCGGGTGGGAAGGCAAAGTGGCCCCACACCTTATTCCCCATCTTCAGAAACATACAAAAGTCACATTAATCAGTGGTAGAGTATGCTACTGGCAATGCCTTGGTGTAGGTTCACGCCCCCTCACAGACCTAGTGGATTTTCTCAATAATAATAATAATAATAATAATAATAATAATAATAATAATAATAATAATAATAATAATAATAATAATAATAATAATAATAATAATAATAATAATAATAATAATAACATTAATAATAATTATAATTATTATTGTAATGACTTATCAGACACAATAACATACGAAAAAAATAATAATTATTATTGAACAAATTCACAGGAGCCTTGATGAGGATTCGAACCAATGCCCGGGGTGCTCCCAGACGCGCTCTAGTCGACTGTACCACGACATGGTAAAAGAATCAGAACCTGGAGTACTACTGCACCCACGAACATCCCGAAGCTTCCTCTGAAGCCTAACCAGGGTTTCTCAGAATTCACTCATGGACTCGGGCTTTGCCAACTAGTAGGAAATAATACCTGCACTCTCTCACAGGAAATAATTTCCTGCGAAATAGTGCAGGAGCTGGAAGATTCCTTTGTTGAACACTGAATTGTTTGTGGTTGATTGGAAGGCTTTCTTACATGTTACTAAATTTACAGTTTACTAAGGGGATAGCACTCATATGCAAATGATTGTGTTGTCTGTAAAGGATGATATAGCACCAGATTTTGTCTTTTCCTTTATCTAACATGTAAATGAAAAACTGTTGAAGCATGAACAGTACCATGGAGCTGATATCTTTAACTATAAAATTAAAGACCCTTCTCCCTTTTAGCGTAGTTACTATAACCTTGTGTATTTTATGTACTATTACACTATGTAAACATTTGTAAAACACTGCCACACAGTTTGATGTATTATGCCGGCATTTTACTCATCTTCCAGGCCATTCAGGACCAGATGATAAAGCTCCAAGATCTGTGAGAGGCAGTATCGCCTGCTCTACACCCATGTTGCTGACTTTGGCGTAGGCATATATACTGCTTTGTGGTTTGTCATCTTACTTTTGGGCACTTTTTTAAAGACATCTATTATATGATATGATAGAGTACATCATAAATCTTTGGGACAGGACGGGACGGGGCTCAATTGTTGTAAAAGCGTTGATCTACTTTCACATTCAAGTATGGATAATAGAGAACTAATGTGGCTAAACTTTACACATTCCTAGCTAATAGAATGCTGATAGCTCTTGCTAAGGAACAAGTTAAAGAAGTATGTTGGAACAAGGACGGGGACATACCAAACCCCGGTTCAGCTAGTGTTAGCTACAAGAAAATTTTCTTCTTGTCCTCAGATGTATATATTTCGAGAATATATGTCATATTTTCTAAATCAAATGTATAACACGTAAAAGCGATCGACTTTGAGAAGAAAGGCACATTTTTTCGGGCCTCAACTCTAAGTTTAAATTTTCTAACGCAATAGATTATTATTGGCGAGTCCCTCATGCAGTTCAAGTGGCGAGTATCCTACTGTAAAAGCGGCGCAGGTGGAGGCTATTTGTTGTTGTTTAAGATTCGCTACCTGGAACAAAAAGTTCCAAGTAGCACGTGCTATGGTGAGCCCGTAGGGTGGAGTATAACATTATTAATCCTTTGAAACCTTTAGACAAGACCCGTCACTGAAATGATCAAGTGTTCAGCCATTCATGTTTATGAATGGTTGAACAACGATTCACACGGCTTACCAGCACGGTGGGGAAGATACTGATGAACAAGGGCACATTCTCTTCACTGGTAATCATACCAGACCCATCTTGTTCACTCACGTTCTTGAACACAATACCACAATACTGCAACATGTGACACAGTGAGTGTACGATGGAAGCAAATGTCTTTCTTTGAGCGGAGCGTCGGTACTGGTGATAGTCAGCATTGG
Organism: Procambarus virginalis; assembly: GCA_020271785.1. Classification (NCBI taxonomy): domain Eukaryota; kingdom Metazoa; phylum Arthropoda; class Malacostraca; order Decapoda; family Cambaridae; genus Procambarus; species Procambarus virginalis. The sequence continues at coordinate 32,103 of WNGS01155681.1, forward strand.
GGTAGTCATTGGATAGTCAACTAATGCTGACAGTAAAGTGTAAGAGGATTAGTGTGAGGTGTTCATGGTAGGAACGACTAGGAACGAACGAATGCAGTATCTAACTGAATGGCTGCCGAGGACAACATATTACTGCACATAATAAAGTGCGTACCACCAGTACGACAGCAAGAAGGTCCCAACAAGAGTGCATTGTGTTCACGGTGCATAAAAAACACAGATTGGTCGCGACACAGTGCAAAAAGAGGTGTTACACTCTGCATCATTGACTCACAGCCCATAACTTTCCTGAAATTCTAATGACCCAAAATCATTTATGTCTATGTACAGTGAATTATAATGTGTTGATGAAGTAATTCTTGAGACACAGACTCCTCACCTGTGACAGGAAAAAACATGCTTTTTTGAAAAACAGGGCCATCTGTAGGATGCAGGAGCAACACTTGCTTTAATCTCCAAAAGTTCTTCACCAGTTGCTTTGTAATTTTGTCAAAACGTTCCATTCATATACGTGCGTGTTTTTATATACCTACTATGTAGATGCCACACCTGTGACAGGTAAAACCATGCATTTTTTTTAAACAGCGCCATCTGTTGCACGTAAGACCACACACAAGCTATGCAAAATATGTTACGATTACATATCAATGTTTCCGATTGCATTGATAAATTGAATTTTCATAGATTTTGATTTGTTTTAATTTTGATTTAATTTATTCTTTGCCTTGTGGGGGGGTTGAATGTAGACACAGATGTTGCTTTGTTGATTTATTGCCTAAGGCAACAAGATATATATCTGGCCAGCCGAGGTCCTACTACGGTGGGTCTGTGGAGCTGACTGAGCCTGCTGCAAGCATGGCTGGAGACTGTGAATGTGACATGACGTCAGAGGCCTACTCGCCTGTGATTGGTTATGTTCCAACTGGCGGGGAATTTGAATATAACACCGCTCGGACACGCTACCAAGTCGACGTCCCTTGTCGACAAGCTCTGGCTAGCTATATAGTTACAATAATACTGAAAGGACCTCGGTGGCATTCAATAATGGCTTACATGTGAAAATTGCATAATAAAACATTGAAAGAAGATCAGGTGTGCGTAATACTAACATCTTGGCATATGCACCAAAAAAAAATTTTGAACATAATAGGTGAAAATCATGGTAACAATGCTTTGATTCAACCAGAGTATGAAGAACATGTGTATGTCTACTTGTCAGATATGAACAATACAACTCAAGGTATTGCCTAAACAAAATTATTAACATGTGTCAATGGCATGTGCTTGAAACAATACAAAATTAAACAATTATTACATTACTGAACAAAATTCTGACCTAACAACCACAAATGAATTTTAAGATTAGATAATGATTTTTTTTCTTTTTTTTTCCATGTACAATATATATATTTACAAGACCAATGTACAATATATTTAATTTGCAATATATTTACAAGTTATATACAAGACCTGGAACAAGAAGACTAACATCTGCGTGATAGCAGTCAGGATTCACTGGCCTCAATGTGGTTGCTAGAACATTAATGAAATCTTTATGACAAGCACTGTAAAAAAAAATTACAAATGGCAGTAGACTTAACAATGGCATTAATTTGTAACAAAATAAAATTGAGAAAACATGATCATACAATATATATATATATATTGGTAATAATAAGACACATGTGGTGGAAATACTGCAAATGAATTTTGCAAAACAAAACAGAATAACTGCAGAGTGCACTTAATTGTAAATTCTGCGGATATCTACACCTAGCTCATCCAGAGCACTATACAACTCTGGCTCTGACTGAGGATCAGGAACAGATGAAACTGCATGTGACAAACTATCATCTTGAGGGATAACCTCGTTATATCTAGCCAATGGACATGTGGTGAGTGCACGGTTGAAACGAGGGGTCTAGATCTAAGATTATAAGTGCTAGTATGGGGTTGCTGAACATCAAGTGGTCTGTCAACCACAGAAGGTGGTGTCCCAATAGGAGTATCTGTCTGGGTAAGTTCATTGTCATCTTCCTCATCAGTCTCGTCAACAGTCATTTAGCTAACTTCATATGGTCTAAATGCTCATTTATATACTCTCCTGTAACTAAATTTTTCAATCTATACTTGTTACCTTTGATAAGCTCGATTACCTTATATGGACCCAAAAATTTCTTAGTTAACTTATACATAGGACCAGACCTGTGTTGGTTAAGTATCATTACTACAGATCCAATAGTTATTTTACTGGGTTTAGCTCGTTCATTCCTTGCTCGAGTGAACTCGGCTGTAGCTTTGGACAATTGTTCTCGTATTTTCTTGAATACTAGTTGCATTTGTCTACGCTTTACTTGAACAAAATCATCTACGTTATATAAGGGAGTAGGAGGTACGTTAATCAATTCATTAGGGAGGATCTTATCTGTACCATAAAGAATAGCGTGAGGTGTGTCTCCTGTAGAAACATTAATCGAAGAATTTATAGCACACTGAATTAAGGGTATAAAATCATCCCAATTGTTGTTATCAAAATTCAAAGTGACTCTCAAGGCATCTAAAACTTTCCTGTTAGTACGTTCAGCTAATCCGTTACTTGCCGGATGATAAGGCATGATGCTACATTTTTTAATGTTATATAAATCACACAAGCTAGTTAAAATACTATTACTGAATTCTGGACCATTATCTGAAAGGATTACTTTAGGCATACTATATCTACAAATATGTGGTCATGGAATGCACTGGCTATAGTTTCTGCAGTTTTGTTCGGGATAGGAACTAGTTCGCAAAATCGTGAAAAATTATCGACCATTACAAGCAAATGTTTGTTCCCTTTCTCTGTTTCAGCAAAATTTGTCAATAAATCCATCGATACTCGTTCCCAAGGAGCTTAGTTGTTGGGTACATCTGAATTGGATTAGGTCCTGAAACATGTCCTTGTGCTGTAAGCAAGTTAAACATCTGTCAACATAATGAGTAATGTCCTTAGCCATTTTTGGCCAAAAAATACTTTAATCGACCTTGTTGGAGTGTACGATCCTTTCCTGGATGTGCACTTGCAGGAGCATCATGGATAATTTTTAACACAGTTGGTACCAAGACAGTGGAACAACTAACTGACAACATTTCCTCGGGGCTGTCCCTAGCTTTATACTCTGCACAGTAAATTGTCTAACATAACTAGTTCTTTCAATGGTACTGGCGGTTATGAATCGGGCGAGTGTCTTGCTTAGTCAAAAATTAATGACGGGTGCCCATATGGGATCTTGTCGCTGTTCGTTTCTACTACTGTAGCATCTAATGCTGGGTAATTTAATGAATCGCAGCTACGTGTCGAGAAAGCGCATCGGCTACAACATTTTGCTTTCCTGGAATATATCCAAATGTGGGATTGAATTCTTGAATTGTGAGCAAATATCTAGCAAACTTTCCAACTGGATTCTTATTTTGGACAAGGGAATTAATGGTTGGTGATCTGTAAGAACATGAACTGGGAATTGTAAATTGTATCTCTGAAATGTTAGTGCCCAGACAACTGCTAAGGCTTCTCGTTCCGGTGCGCTATAAATTTTTCTCTTCTTTAGATAATGTACGCTAGCATNATTATTAATTATGTTTTTCAAGATGAAGACGAATTTTATTTGCTATTATAGATTCGAGTAACTTTCCCACAATAGACGTTAGGCTAATTGGTCGATAGTTAGACGCAAGTGATCTATCTCCTTTCTTAAAAACTGGTATCACATTAGCAACTTTCCAAAACTCTGGCACTCTGCCTGACTCTATTGATTTATTAAATATGATTGACAGTGGGTCACAAAGCTCCTCTTTGCATTCTTTCAGCACTCTGGCAAACACTTCATCCGGCCCTGGGGATTTGTTTGGTTTGAGTTTTACTATTTGTTTAAGAACATCCTCCCTGGTAACTGCTAAACTCGTCAACCTGTCCTCGTCCCCACCCACATAGACTTGTTGGGCTGAAGGCATATTGTTAAGTTCCTCTTTAGTAAATACAGATACAAAATATTTATAAAAATACTACTCATCTCTTCATCACTATCTGTTATTTGACCTGTCTCAGTTTTTAATGGACCTATCCTTTCCCTAGTCTTAGTTCGATATAACTGAAAAAAACCCTTTAGGATTTGTCTTTGCTTGCCCTGCTATACGAACTTCATAGTTTCTTTTTGCTTTCCTTATCTCTTTTTTAACATTTCTAACTAGTTGTACGAATTCCTGTTCTAAAGTGACCTCCCCATTTTTAATCCTCTTGTACCAAGCTCTCTTTTTACCTATAAGATTCTTCAAATTCTTTGTTATCCACTTTGGGTCATTAGTAATCGATCTATTCAATTTGTGTGGTATACTACGTTCCTGTGCTTTGTTTAGAATATTCTTAAATACGTTATAATTGAATCTACATCGAAATCCCCATTTACATCACCTATCGCTGGGTTCATGTCTCGCTCCAAGACCGGCCCACACCCCATACCCAAGACTTTCCAATCAATTTGACCCAAAAAATTTCTTAGGCTATTAAAATCAGCTTTTCGAAAATCTGGCACTTTAACAGAATTTTCTCCTACAGGTCTATTCCATTCTATGCCAAATCTGATTTCTTTGTGATCACTGTTCCCTAGCTCACTCCCTATTTCGATGTCATTAATTTGTGTTTCCCTGTTAGTTAACACTAAATCTAAAATATTATTTTCCCGTGTTGGTTCCTTAATGTGTTGCGTAAGAAAGCAATCGTCAATTAATTCTAGAAAATCTTCTGCTTCACTATTCCCTGTTTTGTTCAACCAGTTTATTCCACTCAAATTAAAGTCACCCATGACATAAATACTGTTAGATCTAGATGCCCTAGATATTTCATCCATAGATGCTTTGCTTCCATTCTGTCTAAATTGGTGGCCTATATATAACTCCTATTATAATTATTTGCTTTTTCGTTTAATTCTATCCAAATAGTTTCTGTGTGTGGCTCAGTTTTGATTCCCTCTTTGAGACTACATTTCAAATTGTCCCTAACGTATATGGCTACTCCACCACCTCGTCTAATATATCTATCTGTGTGAAATAGTTTAAATCCATTTATTTGATATTCGGCTAATAGTTCTCTATTATCAACATTCATCCACGTTTCGGTAAGTGCAATAATATCTATTTTTCTGTGCAGACAAGAGCATTTAATTCGTTAATTTTATTTCTTAGACTTCTACTGTTTGTGTAATATACCCTAAGTGAATTGTTATTTTGAGGCCCTTCTCTTTCCCTGATCATTTTGCCAATTCCTTTCTCCCGCAAACACATACTTTTATTACATCCTTCCTCCAAATCAATTCCCATACCTCTATCTACTAACAGTTTAAACCCAAACAAACACCTCTAACCACTTCTTCCAACGAGTTTGCAACAGCAACAACCCCAGCTCTCGATAGATGCACCCCATCCCGAGCATACATTTCATTTCTTCCATAGAAGTGTTCCCAGTTGTCTATATAAGATATTGCATTAGATTTGCAATATCTTTCCAGCCTGCAATTGACACCAAGTGCCCTCGACATCCATTCATTTCCCACTCCCTTTCTTGGAAGAATGCCACATATGATCGGGATTCCTCCCTTGCTCCTAACTAATTCTATTGCTGTCTTGAATTTCAGTATTAGTTCCTCACTTCTAACTCTCCCAACATCATTACCCCCTACACTAATACAAATAATGGGTTTGCTCCCATTTCCCATCATAATATCTTTCATGTTTCCAACAATATCACCAATTCCAGCTCCCGGATAGCAAACTCTTAATCTGTTCCCCCTATCTCTGGCACAAAACGTTCTGTCTAAATACCTCACCTGGGAATCTACCACAACCAAAACTCGCCTCGGTACCTCCCTAACTTTCTGAGCACCCTGAGGGGCCCGCGCTTCGCCGCTCCTTGCTGATTTCTTTTCGGAGTGAACCGCTGGCTCACCACAGCACTCGTCCTCCAACACGGCAAATGAATTTGCCGTCTTTAGGGCGTCTGTAGGCGGCCTTGTCAAGGTCTTCTTAAGACCCCTGTCCCCAACGACTCTCCACGACGAGGTCTTGTTTATCTTGGTCTTCTCCGCCTCCTCCCGACGCTTCAGCTGTCCTCTCCTCTCGTAAGGAATCCACCTCTGCTCTCAGAGCCCCAACCAAGTTCACCAATTCCTCCAGTAATCCCTCCATCACTGCTACAATAACGCCACTACAATCGGAGCTCCAGCCAACACAACCTCTCACTGTGACAGCACCTGACAGACTCGTGAGAGTCTGCTCTCACTACAATGCGACCCGACGAGAGCTTTGCTACAATGAGACCCGTTGAAGGGGTGGCTACAATGTGGCCCGTTAAGAGGGTGGCTACAATGCGATCCGTTGATAGGGTGTCTACAATGCGACCGGTTGAGGGTGACTACAATGCGATCCGTTGATGTGGTGGCTATAATGCGACCCGATAAGTGGATGACAACAATGCGACACGTTAAGTGGGTGGCTACAATGTGACCCGTTGAGGGGGTGACTACAATGCAACCAGTTGACTCCGTGACTAAAGTGCGACTTGTTGAGAGTGGCTACAATGCGACACGTTGAGGGGGTGACTACAATGCGACCTGTTGAGTAGGTGACTACAATGCGACTTGTTGAGAGGGGTGAATACAATGCGACCTGTTGAGGGGGGTAAATACAAGGCGACACGTTGAGTTGATGACTGCAATGCGACCCGTTAAGTGGATAGCTACAATGCGACACGTTGGGTGGGTGGCTACAATGCGACCCTTTGAGTGGGTGGCTACAATGCAACCCGTTTAGAGGGTGACTATAATGTGACCTATTGAGGGGCAACTACAATGCGACCCGTTGAGGTAGTGACTACAGTGCGACCCGTTGAGGGGGTTGCTACAATGTGACCCACTCAGGGGGTGAATACAATGCGACCCATTGAGGAGGTGGCTACAATGTTCTCCATTGAGTGGGTGACTACAATGCGACCCGTTGAGTAGGTGACTACAATGCGACCCATTGAGTGGGTGACTACAATGCCACCCGTTGAGGGGGGTGGCTACAATGCGACCCGTTGAGTAGGTGACTACAATGCGACCCGTTAAGTGGGTGACTAAAATGCGACCCGTTGAGTAGGTGACTACAATGCGACCCGTTAAGTGGATTACTTCAATGCAACACGTTAAGTGGGAGGCTACAATGCAACACGTTAAGTGGGACGACTACAATACGACCCCGTTGAGTGGGTGACTAAAGTGCGACCCTTTGAGGGGGTGACTACAATGCAACCCGTTGAGAGGGTAATTATAATGCGACCCTTTGAGGTGGTGACTACAATGCGACCCGTTGAGTGGGTGACTACAATGCGACCCATTGAGGTCGTGGCTTTAATGCTACCGGTTGAGGGGGTAACTACAATGCGACCCGTTGAAGGGGTGACTACTATGCGACCCGTTGAGGGGGTGGCTTTGATAGTGGATAATGGAGTCAATAATGTTGTTTAGCTGAGACAGCACTCTGGTAAGGTGAAGTCAATCTTGCAGCACAGTGAAGTCAGTCTTGCAGCACAGTGAAGTAAGTCTTGCAGCACAGTGGAGTCAATCTTGCAGCACAGTGAAGTCAGTCTTGCAGCACAGTGGAGTCAATGGTTTGGAACACGGGAATCACTGGTGTTGAAGAGTTTGTAGAGGTGCTCTGTAGTCAGTAGAGTGGTGCAGTGGAGTCTGTAGAGTGGTGCAGTGGAGTCAGTAGAGTGGTGCAGTGGAGTCAGTAGAGTGGTGCAGTGGAGTCAGTAGAGTGGTGCAGTGTAGTCAGTAGAGTGGTGCAGTGGAGTCAGTAGAGTGGTGCAGTGGAGTCAGTAGAGTGGTGCAGTACATTAGAGGGGAGTCAATACATTGAAACAGGGGAGTCAATACATTGAAACAGTGGAGTCAAAACATTGAAACCGTGAAGTCAATACAATGAAACAGTGAAGTCAATACATTGAAACAGGGAAGTCAATACATTGAAACAGTGAAGTCAATACATTGAAACAGTGAAGTCAATACATTGAAACAGTGAAGTCAGTACATTGAAACAGTGGAGTTAATACATTGAAACAGTGGAGTTAATACATTGAAACAGTGGAGTCAAAACATTGAAACCGTGAAGTCAATACAATGAAACAGTGAAGTCAATACATTGAAACAGTGAAGTCAATACATTGAAACAGTGAAGTCAATACATTGAAACAGTGAAGTCAATACATTGAAACAGTGAAGTCAATACATTGAAACAATGGAGTCAATTCATTGAAACAGTGAAGTCAGTACATTGAAACAGTGGAGTTAATACATTGAAACAGTGAAGTCAATACATTGAAACAGTGAAGTCAATACATTGAAACAGTGAAGTCAATACATTGAAACCGTGAAGTCAATACAGTGAAACAGTGAAGTCATTACACTGAAACAGTGAAGTCAGTACATTGAAACAGTGAAGTCAATACATTGAAACAGTGAAGGTAACACATTGAAACAGTGAAGTCAATACACTGAAGCAGTGAAGACAATACATTGAAACAGTGAAGTCAATACATTGAAACAGGGGAGTCAATACATTGAAACGGGGAAGTCAATACATTGAAACAAGGGAGTCAATACATTGAAACATGGCAGTCAATACATTGAAACAAGGAAGTCAATACATTGAAACAGGGAAGTCAGTACATTGAAACGGGGAAGTCAATACATTGAAACAGGGGAGTCGAATACACTGAAACAGGGAAGTCAATACATTGAAACAGTGAAGTCAATACATTGAAACAGGGGAGTCAATACATTGAAACAGGCGAGTCAATACATTGAAACAGGGAAGTCAATACACTGAAACAGGGAAGTCAAATCATTGAAACAGTGAAGTCAATACATTGAAACAGGGGAGTCGAATACACTGAAACAGGGAAGTCAATACATTGAAACGGGGAAGTCAATACATTGAAACAGGGGAGTCGAATACACTGAAACAGGGAAGTCAATACATTGAAACGGGGAAGTCAATACATTGAAACAGTGAAGTCAATACATTGAAACAGTGAAGTCAATACATTGAAACAGGGGAGTCAATACATTGAAACAGGGAAGTCAATACATTGAAACAGTGAAGTCAATACATTGATACAGTGAAGTCAATACATTGAAACAGGGGAGTCAATACATTGAAACAGTGAAGTCAATACATTGAAACATGGCAGTCAATACATTGAAACAGGGAAGTCAATACATTGAAACAGTGAAGTCAATACATTGAAACAGGGGAGTCGAATACACTGAAACAGGGAAGTCAATACATTGAAACAGTGAAGTCAATACATTGAAACAGGGGAGTCAATACATTGAAACAGGCGAGTCAATACATTGAAACAGGGAAGTCAATACATTGAAACAGTGAAGTCAATACATTGAAACAGGGAAGTCAATACATTGAAACAGGGAAGTCAATACATTGAAACAGGGAAGTCAATACATTGAAACAGGGAAGTCAGTACATTGAAACAGTGAAGTCAATACATTGAAACAGGGGAGTCGAATACACTGAAACAGGGAAGTCAATACATTGAAACAGTGAAGTCAATACATTGAAACAGGGGAGTCAATACATTGAAACAGGCGAGTCAATACATTGAAACAGTGAAGTCAATACATTGAAACAGGGAAGTCAATACATTGAAACAGGGAAGTCAATACATTGAAACAGTGAAGTCAATACATTGAAACAGGGGAGTCAATACATTGAAATAGTGAAGTTAATACATTGAAACAGGGAAGTCAATACATTGAAACAGGGGAGTCAGTAGGGTGGAGCAGTTTAGTCCAAGTCGCAACACTATGTTGTCAGTGGAATTATACATTAAATTCAATGTCATACAACAACTAGTCACCGTCGCTCGTTAGTCAGGTTAAATAAAACACTGGGTGGGTGACCGTGCATACACTGGCCTATGGCTAGTGGAATATACAAAACAGGCTTCCTGTCCCCGATAACGGTATACCATACGTTGATAATAGTCTACTTTTATCCGTAGTGTCCTTTTCTCTCTGGTTAAGCGTAGGTTCAGTGTGAACAGGTTCTAAATTACAACACTGTTAGAACACTATAAAACACAGGTCATGTATAAACATTAAATTTACTTGCCGCCTGCACATTTTTACCTCGCTCTAAATATTGTTATGGAAAAACAACTTGGCATCTTTGCTTTTTAATATTGAATGTTTCCGTAAAAACAAAGGTCCGAGACCGCGAATTTCAAACTGTTTACTTTGTCCTACACAGGAAAATGCTGAGAAAAGTGTTCAAAAAAACCTCTGGCAGAACGTGCAAAATTTGTACAGATGTGGAGGAGCGGATACTCGGCCCGAGCCATCGCTAGACTGTGTGGCTCCAGCGTCTCCACCGTGTGCAGGTGGATACAACGCTGGAATCAGAGAGAAAGCTTGAACACAAACTTGCAGTGGAAAACAAAGTTTTCAAAATGTCTCAACAAGGACTCGAGGACCTCTCAGTTACTGAGGCCAATGCCATACAGACCGTCAATGAGTATCTCTCATCCGACGTATATTACCTATATGCCGAATTCACCATTATATCACTGTCTGAATTATCCAGTAGAATACCCTCAATCATCCAGCATTTATACATGGAATTCTTTGCAATATATTAGTTTATTACCTGCGCTCCGGTCCTTGGGAAGAAACCTTGTTCAGTTTGGACATAATTACTTGTTTGAAAACCAAATTAGTTACAAAAATTAAATATGCAAAATATGCTACAATGCGACCCGTTGAGGTGTTGGCTACAATACAACCCGTTGAGGTTGTGGCAAAATGAGACCCATTGAGTGGGTTTCTATAATGCGACTCGTTCTGTGGGTGACTACAATGCGACCCGTTGAGGGGGTGAGTACAATGCGACCCGTTGAGGGGGTTGCTACAATGCGTCCCGTTGAAGGGGTGACTACAATGCGGCCCATTGAGGGGGTGGCTACAATGCGAACCGTTGAGGGGGCTGACTACAATGCGACCCGTTGAGGGGTGGCTACAATGCATGCTATTGAAGGGGGTGACTACAATGCGACCCGTTGAGGGGGTAATTACAATGCGACCCGTTGATGGGGTGACTACAATGCGACCCGTTGTGTGGATGACTACAGTGCGACCCGGTTAGAGGGTGACTACAATGTGAACCGTTGAGGGGATGACTACAATGCGTCCTGTTGAGTAAATGACTACAATGCGACCTTTTGAGGGTGTGGGTACAATGTGACCCGTTGAGATGGTGGTTACAATGCAACCTGTTGATGGGGAACCTACATTGTGACCCGTTGAGGTGGTGGCTACAATGCGACCCATTGAGGGGGGTGAATACAATGCGACCCTTTGAGCTCTTGGCTACAATGCGACCCGTTGAGGGGGTAGCTACAATGCGACCCGTTGAGGGGGGGTGACTACAATGAGACCCGCAGAGGAGCTGACTATAATGCGACCCATTGAGTGGGTAACTACAATGCGACCCGTTGAGATGGAGGCTACAATACGTTCCGTTGAAGGGATAACTAAAATGCGACCCGATGAGAGCTTTGCTTCAATGCGACCCGTTGAAGGGGTGGCTACAATGCGGCCAGTTAAGAGGTTGGCTACAATGCGACACGTTGACAGGGTGTCTACAATGCGACCCGTTGAGGGTGACTACAATGCGACCCGTTGAGTGGGTGACTGCAATGCAATCCGTTTAATGTGACTACAATGCGACGCGTTGAGGGGGGTGGCTACAATGCGACCCGTTGAGTGGGTGACTGCAATGCAATCCTATATGTTGGTGTCTGCAATGCGACTCGTTCAGGGGGTAATTATAACGCAACCCGTTGAGGTGTTGCCTACAATGCGACCGTTGAGGTGGTGGCAAAATGAGACCCATTGAGTGGGTTGCTACAATGCGATCCGTTGAGGGGGGTGGCTACAATGCGACCCGATGAGCGGGTGAATACAATGCGATCCGTTGAGGGGGTGGCTACAATGCGACCCGTTGAGTGGGTGACTACAATGCGACCCGTTGAGTGGGTGACTACAATGCGACCCGTTGAGTGGGTGACTACTATGCGACCCGTTGAGGGGGTGGCTTTGATAGTGGATAATGGAGCCAATAATGTTGTTTAGCTGAGACAACACTATGGTAAGGTGAAGACAATCTTGCAGCACAGTGAAGTCAGTCTTGCAGCACAGTGAAGTCAGTCTTGCAGCACAGTGAAGTCAGTCTTGCAGCACAGTGGAGTCAATTTTGCAGCACAGTGAAGTCAGTCTTGCAGCACAGTGAAGTCAGTCTTGCAGCACAGTGGAGTCAATCTTGCAGCACAGTGAAGTCAGTCTTGCAGCACAGTGAAGTAAGTCTTGCAGCACAGTGGAGTCAATCTTGCAGCACAGTGAAGTCAGTCTTGCAGCACAGTGGAGTCAATGGTTTGGAACACGGGAATCACTGGTGTTGAAGAGTTTGTAGAGGTGCTCTGTAGTCAGTAGAGTGCTGCAGTGGAGTCTGTAGAGTGGTGCAGTGGAGTCAGTAGAGTGGTGCAGTGGAGTCAGTAGAGTGGTGCAGTGGAGTCAGTAGAGTGGTGCAGTGGAGTCAGTAGAGTGGTGCAGTGGAGTCAGTAGAGTGGTGCAGTGGAGTCAGTAGAGTGGTGCAGTACATTAGAGGGGAGTCAATACATTGAAACAGTGGAATCAATACATTGAAACAGTGAAGTCAATACATTGAAACAGTGAAGTCAATACATTGAAACAGTGGAGTCAATACATTGAAACAGTGAAGTCAATACATTGAAACAGTGAAGTCAATACATTGAAACAGTGAAGTCAATACATTGAAACAGTGGAGTCAATACATTGAAACAGTGAAGTCAATACATAGAAACCGTGAAGTCAATACAGTGATACAGTGAAGTCAATACATTGAAGCAGTGAAGTCAATACATTTAAACAGTGAAGTCAATACATTGAAACAGTGAGGTCAATACATTGAAACAGTGAAGTCAATACATTGAAACAATGGAGTCAATTCATTGAAACAGTGAAGTCAGTACATTGAAACAGTGGAGTTAATACATTGAAACAGTGAAGTCAATACATTGAAACCGTGAAGTCAATACAGTGAAACAGTGAAGTCAATACATTGAAACAGTGAAGTCAACACATTGAAACAGTGAAGTCAATTCTGTGGGGAAAACCTGACTCCAATAACTAATAATTAAATAAATATTTATATACTTCGATAGCTATGAAGGACCACCACTTTTTTGAGAAAAAGTGGAAAACAAAGAGACAATGGAAAAACTGATCATAGGAACTAGTGCCCTATGGATCTTGGTAAAACTGTAGTACTTATATAAATGGAGTCAAATTAACTTAAACAAAATTGGGGGGTTACATGCTAAAAGATTAATACATCCCTAGCATTATTCTGGTGCTGGTTCTTCACCAGAGCAAATCTAATATGAAAGTAAATAAGGTTGAATATTTATTATTAATTGGAGGTAAATGCACCTCAATATACTACTGAAATGTTGAACAGCATCAGTAAATCAATGGATTAGTGTAATTGATCTCTTTAGGAGATCACTACTGTAACTAGAGTTATTGCTACAGATAAAAAAGGGGACAGCTTAGCTGTAAATCTAGTGAGAAGTAATCAGTTGCTATGCTCCACCGACGACGTGTTGCATAGGGCAAATTGTTGCACAGAACGGTGGGGAAGCCTAACACCTCGGTTGAAGTCGCCTTGGTACTGAAAGGCAATTACATTGTAGAAATCTTCTACATAATAATTAACTACAAATAAATCCTAAATCATGAGGATAACTGTAGGAAATTTCAGCTAACATCAGAGCAATTTATATTCAAGCATTATGAAATCTCTTTGGAGAAAATAAACTTATAAATCATCTATTTAAATGGTAACGGCCTAACGACTGCTATCCTAAATGTTAATTGTGGCCACATAATAACAAAAAGGTAAACCTAGTTGCCGAGCCTCGTGTCGTTGATGTGGAGACTTGAGCAATTCTTCGTCCTCCAGCTGCTGCTTGAAAGACGTTGATTTTGGAGTTGCTCATATACTATTCTGTGACACGGCTAATGTTATGCCAGATAACGTGGCACCGCTCAACTGATCGTGGGAGCGAAATAAGTAGGTCAAAACACAGCTCTGCTACACGCTGTCAATGGCGTGCGAGTCGTGTCTCTCGTGTCTAGGGACGCTCTCCCCTCTTCCTCCTCTTCCTTATTGCGCATGCGCGGCTCTCGATATACATCTCGAGCGTAAATGAATATGTATTTATCGCAATTGACTAAGGAAGGAAGAGGTAATAACAAATATTAATATCACATTAAATTCTTCTGTGATAAAATAGAATTTCTCGTAACATAAATTGGCTTATTAAAGTTGTGCAGCCAATCGAGGAAATTAAAGTAAAATCATTTGCATCAAAGTAATTTCCTCTAGAATGTTTAATGTTAATTAAATAAGGGAGCTTCAGTAAGTAGTGGTATACTACGAAATTAAACGTAACTATTTTTAGTAAATGAAATGATAAACTGGACTCTTGTTATAAATCCAACTAAATGTGGAGAAAATTCATGTTACTGCCTGTCCTTCTCACGTCGTCACTCGGACTAGGAAGAATTTGGCAATGAATAAATCATAATAATGATTAAATCTATAAGTTAGTAATTTTAGTAACTACTTTGGTTAATTCAAAGGTTGTATAAATACAATGATGTATAAAACTGTTGGTTATTTCCAACATAACTCCGGGGAGAGAAAACTCGGGTCGTAGTTCAGGTATTAGTTCTAACGTACACCTGTTTCTCTATCCTGAAGTTATATTCATGGGTTAGTAGGTTAGTACGTACCTAACGAATGTCCCGAATCTGTGGTAGATGACTAAGTCAACATAGGGACGTAAATAAACATTAAAATTATTGAATAATTCCTTTGTAAAATACAGAAGGATATTAACAAAATAAATTATTTATAATTGGATCATTTAAGATTAAGGAGACCTCATCAATACAGTGAGGCTACTGTCCAAGGTCACTATGACTCGTAACTAATTACTGGACATCAACTCATCACTGCATCAGTATGGTCACCTCAAGTTTAAATGATAAATTATCTACTCTTGAATAGAATCAAAATCTTGTTTAAGTTTCTGTTTGCAGTTCTGAGCAGCGACTCTTGTTGGTATTGTGCTCGGTTGAGTAGAATCATTGTTCTCTGAAACTTGGGTTACAGGTATATCTGTAGAACACTCATGTTCTGCTAACTCTAAAGGTACTAATTTCTCTAGTGTTTTCAAGGTAGTAGTGCCTCGACACTGAACTTTAACAATTCGTAATACACCGTGGCGGTCAGGATGGATGTCAACAATTTTACCTATAGGCCAATCTGACCTGGGTCCATCACTGTCTACTAGGACAAGATCACCTGGTTTAAGTTGAACTTTATTGTATGGGCTTGCAGCTCCATAATGATATTCTCTTAAAGCAGTTAAATATTCACGTGTCCAGACCTCATTCCATTTTTCTATTACTCTTGAAAGGTGTCTATAACTCTCCACCAAGTCACTTGCTTTGACACACGAAGGGTCAGCTGGATCCTCGTCTCCTAGAGATATTAGAGGGCTCAGAAGACCACCATGAATCAAATGAGAGGGGCTTAGGGGTTCTCTTTGAGAGAAATCATCTGTTAAGTAACCCTTAAACTGCGCATGGCGTATATATACGCCATGAGTAACATGTCTGACCGTGCGCTTGGCGTAAATATACGCCAAAGGGTGCCAGGCACGATTCAAACGTCCCGCGGTGTAAAGGGGTCACCCATCCCATAGCCACGGGCTATTGTAAACAGACGCCATTTTGAAAAAAAATCTAGAGCAGGCCTCCTTTGTTTCACAGGCCTTAGTTAGTGGCCAGACACCATGGCGAGCGCATCACGACCCAGCGTGCTACCTCGCTTAGCGCACCGCGCCGCACAGTCTTTGACCGAAGACGAAATTGCAGATGAATTGTTCAAGGACGTTGACGAGTCTGATATTGACGACTCTGATATAGATGAAGATTATACCCAGCCAGAATAAATCGAAACAACGGATAGTGAGGGTGAACATGTGGGTGCCACGAGGGTGAGGATGCCTCACGAGGATACTACTCAACACCACTCAACACCACCTCGCGCCCAAGCACGTCGTTCATCTATACCACTACACGTTTATGATATGATCAACGATTCAGAAACAAGTGAATCTTTCTCAGGTTTTAGTGATGAAGAATCTGAGGATAGTTTTACCCCGGCTGTTAGTGCCAGTACAAGTTTCGCCGCATCAGCTGCCCGTCCAGCCAAGCGCAGCCGCATGGGACAATATGGCGACAATGAGGAACAAATTCCCTCATGTTCCAGATCTTTTACCTCATCTACCGTTCCTGCCCCTACTGTTATAATGCCTGCTTCAGCTCCTGGTCCCCGGATTCCTCGCCGTCGTGCAGCTAATGGCTCTCGGAAGGCAGCAGATTTGTGTGTGTGGAGTGATGGGAAAGATTTTGTACCACAAATTCCCGACTTTGACAACAGAGATGTGGGAATTACAGATCTTTTCCCTGATACTGGTGACGAAATGTGTGAAAGTGACTTTTTTACTGCATATTTCGATGAGCCGCTCATGGAACACATTGTTCATGAAACGAACAGACTTGCGGCCGATCTCATTGAACTTGAGGAAGTTACAGAATTTTCACGACTACAGCGTTGGAAAGAGACAACTGTTGGTGAAATGTATGTGTTTTTCGCAATTTGCATGTTGATGAAACATTGTGTGAAACACGTAATTTCAGATTATTGGAGCAAAGACAACGCTGTTCCAACACCATTGTTCGGGAAATATATGTCCCGAGACAGATTTCTGTTGATCCTACGGTGCATTCATTTTGCAAATAATGCAGACGAGACACAGGATGATAGGCTTTGGAGGGTGAGGCACGTGCTAAATGACCTGATTGGAAAGTTCCGAGATTACTACGTACCAGCTCAGAAGCTGGTTATAGATGAATCCCTTGTGCTTTTCAAAGGACGTGCTGCCTTCAAGCAGTATATTCCCTCAAAACGTCACCGATTTGGACTGAAATTCTTTGTGCTCTGTGACTGTGAATCAGGAATGGTGTTACACATGATACTTTATTCAGCCACAAATGTAGATATTCCTGCTAATGACGAACATGGCTTCTCAGGTAGTGTGGTGAAGTCACTGCTTGCACCATATCTGAACAAGGGCCACATATTGTACACAGATAACTATTATACCAGTCCCTTGCTAACGAAATTCTTGCTTGATAATAAGACTGGAGTGTGTGGAACAGTAAAGCCAAAACGAAAGGAAATGCCTGTGTTTGACACTGCTATGCAAGTAGGTGATTGCGAGGTAAGAAAAAGTGGTGCAATGCTTTCAGTGCGGTGGAAAGACAGACGTGAAGTGAACATGTTGACCACCATTCACCCTGGTACAATGGTGGACAGTGGCAAGGTGAACAGAACAACAAAGCAAATAATATATAAGCCAGATTGTGTGATGGACTACAACATCAACATGCGTTTAGTTGATAAATGTGACATGATGGTGGGTGCTGTAGAGTGTGTACGGAAGACTGTGAAGTGGACGAAGAAAATGATTTTCCACCTAATTGACGTAACAATGCTGAACAGTTACAACATGTTTCTTGTAAAGACAGGTAGAAAACCATATTTCCGTTCGTTTAGTTTTCAAGTTGTGAAACAGTTGCTAGGTAAATTTGGCAAGGACACACCTGGCATACAAAGACCCATTCGAGACCCAATATTGAACCATGCTCCTGCACCCAGGCTCGCTTACAGGGAGGCGTTTCTGATGCACCAAATCAAGAAATTACCACCAACTGGAGCTCGTGCAGCAGGCCAGCGTCGGTGTGTTGTGTGTTCCAGTACCAAATTGAGGCCACAGAAACGTAAATTGGTGTTGACATGGTGCGAAGCGTGTGCCGTCCCTCTGTGCCATATCGACTGTTTCGCACAGTATCACAGTCTCCAGGAGTACTAAATGTGTAATTCTTTGGTAAATAAATGTACATATCAAGTTATTTTTTGTGTTTATTTTGAAAAAAAAACAAATACATTGAATATTTCTGTAAATTATACCATTTTGGTGGGCATACTTGTGACACTAATATGTGAGCGCCTATTGAGTTTAGACCATTTTTATTATAATACAACGTCTATTGCTAATAATTGGAACAATACTAGCGAAAAAAAATTGAGTAAAATGACCCAAAAATACTGTAAATAATTCCGCGAAAATATATTCGCGGCAACTCGGGCCGCGAGTGACGGCTGGCTGACGCAGCAGCCTCGAGCAATCACGTTCTGTGACGTCATCGGCCAACTTCTCGGCTCAATTGTGTCATTGGTATGCATAATAGAATTTTTTTATTATTTTTCCCGTGCTCAGGGGACCCAAATTAACATGTTTAGAAGACGAAAAAAAATTTTGGAATTTTATTTTGTTTTGTAAATGTGCCCAGGACCCCTGAGCAGTGTAAGGGGTAAGTTAGAGGTCTGTTGTTGACTCGTGCTTCAATTTCCACGACAAGGGTCTGTAACTCGGTGA
The DNA here is from genome assembly GCA_020271785.1 of Procambarus virginalis. Classification (NCBI taxonomy): domain Eukaryota; kingdom Metazoa; phylum Arthropoda; class Malacostraca; order Decapoda; family Cambaridae; genus Procambarus; species Procambarus virginalis. Next base: position 50,848 of record WNGS01155681.1, read on the forward strand.
GATTAATTTTCTGCCTGTGTAAGGTTTTTCTTAGGCATTTCTTAACAGTTCCCACCATTCTTTCATAAAAACCGCCATGCCATGGTGCTCTTGGAGGAATATATTTCCAATAGCATTGTCTCTGTTTGAGCACAGAGTGTACTTCTGGAGGGTTCCATATTTCTTGTAAGCAAGCTTCTCCTGCCACGAAGTTAGATCCATTATCCGAGATCATTAATTTTGGGCAAGATCTTCGTGCAGCAAATCTGCGAAAGGCTTGCAGAAAGGCTTCTGCACTCATGTCAGAAGTGACTTCTAAATGTACTCCGTGTGTGGTAGCACACGTGAAAAGGCAAATGTAGGCTTTCACTGGAATCTTGTCCGGTGAGCCCGTTAAAATTAGAGCTCCTTTATAGTCGACACCTGTGGTTTCAAAGAGACGAAGGTGAACGACTCGCTCCTTAGGTAGGGGCGGTGGACCTGGATAAGGACACACTCGAGCATCATATATCTTGCAGATTACACAAGACTTGATTAAAGATTTAACAGTTTGGCGACCTTGAGGAAGCCAGAAACGTTGTCTGATTTCAGTAAGAGAATCTAATACTCCACCATGCAATGTATTATGCTCATGGTAATGTAAAACTATGAGTTTTGTAATGATGTGGTGACGTGGGAGAAGTATAGGATTCTTCGTATCTAAATTTATTTCTGCATGAAGCAGACGTCCACCGCATCTCAAAATGTTATAATTGTCTGAGTCAAACCAAATGCCCAGAGACTTATTCAACCTTTCTGGGAGATGTTCATATTCCTTCCCATAAGTCTCTTGTTGAGCTTGTTTGACCTAATATTTGATGGAACTAGGAAATCGATACTTGATCCCCATCTTGTTGATGAAATCAAATACCATTTCTGTAACTCTTAGTAATTTGCTTAAACTGGAATAACGATGAGGATTGATAGCTAAAATTCGAGGGGGTTCTGGATCCACAACAGGGGTAGTGATATTGGTCACAATGACTTGCGGCTTCTGTTGGGGTCACTGACCACTAACTAGCCATTGGGGTCCATTAAACCACATCTCGGTTTTAACCAATTGCTTTAAAGTCAAACCTCTGGATAAATAGTCAGCTGGATTGTCCTTGGTTGGGACATGTCTTAATTTATAACCAGCAGACAATTTACGAATTTCCCTTACTCGATTGCTGACATAGGGAGTTTTGTTGTTGTCATTTTTTACCCACTGCAATACTGCCTCATTGTCCGACCACACTACTATTTCACCAAGGTGAACATTACTGAGGGTTTTGATCAGGCAATGGGCCAGTCTTACACCTACTAATAAGGCAGTTAATTCCATTTGGGGTAGTGACCTCCTTTTAATCGGGCTACCCTTGCCTTAGATGTAAGCAAAAATGATTGTTGAGTATTAACTAGATAGGCTACTGAGCCATACGCTTTGTCTGAAGCATCGCAGAATACATGTAAATTTGTGGGTGAATTTAGTACTAAGGGCAACGTTTCATCCCACCTCTTCTTCTTCTTGAGAATAGGTGCAGTTTGCATGAAGGGTTAACCCTCCCGATGACTGCACCAGGACAGACGTAAGGAGATGCGTTTACGGTTAGGATGAGAAGAAAGTCAAAAGCGGTAGATGTGATGGGCCGTAGAGAGAGGAGAGGCGGCGAAAACTGAGTCGAACGTTAGAGGGAGACACCCCACACCGGGGGGCGGGGTGTCGCGGTCACGGTGGCAGCCACGCACAGCTTAGCAGTGTGTGCAAGACGGGAACTAATACTTCTCCGGAAACTTGTATATCGGAAAGCGCAAGCAGTACGCTTCCCAAATCACCCGCTCGTCAACGGGCAGCCGGCCACTAGGCAGCGCCCTCGGCTGAGACATCCTATCCGGCACCCGATACACAAACTCCTTCACCCGCGACACCCAGATAGTGGACGAGCACCACGGGATCGGAAGCACCCGGGCATCTCGATAAGGGCCCAACTCCGGACCCTCACAGGGCACGACTCCAGCAGACGGAACCAGGCAATCCCCAGACCGGAGCAAGGAAGGAGGGGATACAGCAGGGGATGCAGGCGCGGCACCGACCCCACCACCGGGCACAGGACCCGAGGCCCCCCGGCACACATCTTTCCGCAACATCACGACGAGGTCCCGATCATCAGGGACAACCCCCCACTGCGGAGATCCAACAGCAGGAGACGCAGGAGGAGAGGCACAGGTAGCAACTTCGGAGTCTCGCACAGCACCAACATCCTCGGAGTCTCGCACAGCACCAACATCCTCGGAGGGGGGCGCCAGATCATCATACTCCCCCACCTCCTCCCAAGGCACACCACGAGGGGGAGACACACTCCGAGCCCGCCGTGAACGCTTCGAGACAGGTCGCACCACACCACGCCCAGCAGGCCCCGCCGCAGGCACGGCCACCATCTTCACATCCACACAGGTCACACCAGCACTGTCCGAAGAGTCCACAGAGGCCACATCACCCACACTGTCCACATCATCCTGGGAAACAGCCTCAGAACACCGACGCGCACGCTTCTGCAAAGGGATGGAAAGAGCAGAACTACAGTTGTCAGCACACACAGGCACGGCAGGCACCTCTCCCTGCCGAAGCACCCCCTCTAAAACAGCAGAACCCGTATTCCCGGGAGCCGGTATCACATCCACAGGCGGGACATGGACCTCCACCGGGACATCCTGCACAACACGCATCTCAGGCGACGGCCCAACACCCACACACACCGGCTCAACATCCCCAGGGGCCACAGCAGGCACCAGACGGGTCGTGCAGGCCGTAGAATTCACCTCAACAGGCGGAGCAGCAGACAGGCAACCAGGCGCCGCAGGCACAGTACCCACTCCATCCTCAGAACCGTCCGGAAGTAACAAGGGTGGGAAATCCTCCGCACGAAAAACATGCACCCGACCAGCTGCTCCCACGTCGCACGCTGCAGCCAGATGACCCTCGTGACCACACCGATAACAGGTGCGCGGTTGACCCCGATACTGGCAGTGGAGCGTGTATCCCAACACGGATATCGACGACGGTACACTACACTTCAGCGACATCGTCAGGGTGCGGGAGCCGTCAAGCATACCAACACAGTGCCCGGCAACGACCTTGTTCCAACGAACACTTAACACTGTCCCAAACCGTTCGAAACAGGAGGTCAAAAAGCCGTCCTGAAATTCGAAGGGGGCGCCATGCACCGCCACAGACGTCAAGGTGACACTAAGATTCACTACCTTAACGGAGCCAGCAGTATCAGGGAGAGGGTAAACACGCCCCTCACACCGCTCGAGAAACGCCTGAAAGGCAGCCTGGAGGCGGAACTTTACCACAGCACGGTTGCCCTGAAGCAGCTGGATGCCCACCAGGTCCGACAGCTGCACATGAAGCACGTCCACCAGGGCGACACCAACCAATGGATGGTCTACTGGTACCGTAAACGCCAGACCAGCCGACAATGTCCTCTTCACTGGGGGGCGAGAAGTCCCCATGGCTAAGCAAACGTCACCCTGTCAGTGGCAGACCACCACCAGCAGGGCAAACCAGCAATCACCCAACGTAAACACTAGCCAGTGCGGAGAGACCTCAGGAGCGTCCGACCTGGCCGGTGGTCACCACGCAACTCCCATCCCACCTCAAATTCCTTTGCCAGCACTCCTGCATAAGGAGTTTACCCTTAATTAGTATAGGACTGAGTAGGCCTAAAGGGTCAAATGGCTTGCTGACATGGGAGAGTAGTTTTCTCATGGTTAGAGGTGAATGTTTGATCTCCACTGTCTTGATATTCAAATTATCTGTGGAAGTATTCCACTCCATACCTAAGACTTTCAATTTATGAGGTACCTTATAATCAGGGAATTCTTCCTCGATTATTTGGTTGAGTTGTTTATTATTGGAGGCCCACGACTGTAGGGGCATGTTAGCTCCCAACAGTTCACAATTAGCCTCATGGTAGATTTCCACTAGTTTATTCTCATCATTAGTGGTTCCTTGAAAATTGTCAACATATAAATTGTTGCTAATCTCAGTCTTGTAGGGGCTATTAGACTTCTTGAGATGTGTATCCAGAGTAGCCTGGAGTAAGAATGGTGAAGATGTCGCTCCAAACAGTACTGAGGCAAATCTGTAAGTAATGACTTTGCTATTAGGATCCTCCGGATCTTTCACCCATAGAAATTTAGTAAAATCACGATCCGTCTCTTGTAAGCCTACTCTTAAAAAGACCTTACTAATGTCGGCCGTATAGGTGAAAACACCAGAGCGAAATCGTAATAAGACATCTTGTAGTCTTTGGGTTAGGCTAGGTCCAGTTTGTAGACAATCATTTAGTGACACCCTGTCTGCCTTTAATTTGGCACTACAATTAAATACAATCCTGATTGGTGTTATAACTGAATCTTTCAGGACAGCATGATGTGGTAAATAATGGCCTGTCTTATAGTTGTCTTCTTCAACAACTTCTATAAATTTGTTAGCAAATTGTTGCTGTATTAAAGCATGATACAGTTCCAATTTATCTGGTTGCTTCCATAGCCTAGCTAATTGAGAATTTAATTGGGTTGAGACCATGAAATAATTTACTGGAAGCTGTGGGTGGTTCAGCTTCCATGGGAGTCTCACCCAATATTGATTATCTTGGAAAATCACAGTATGAAGATATTGTTGATACATCCATGTGTCATCTGGACTGGGTTGATCAGGGACTATGCCTAAGGTGTCCAAATCCCACAATTTATGAACAGGGGGATTGGACTCATCATCCTCGGTTTCGTCTCTGACATGTAGTGGTGACTGCTCTAGGCCTAGTCACGCAACTATTGAATTAGTTGGGTGATTACTATTAGATTTAGAATGTTGTTGGATCAACACCGGTCCTGTGAGTAGTTTACCCCCAGCTGACAGCAACAAGTTTACACCTCGTTGCCTGGTGCATCCAGTAATAAATCTATAATAAAAGTCAGCTCCAATAAGAATACCTACATCGTTGAGACAGTCTGTATTTATTTTATGATCCGCTAGCCTAATACCGCTGCGTTTAAGGAATTTGACTGTTTGAGCAAGACCTGTAACATGTAAATCTGAGGGGATCTTGTCAACGACTATGGCTTGAATTGGGCTGATGCAACCTCCTAAATGTACCAAGACTTTAACAACCTGGTAGTCACGAGGTCCACTATTGGTTAGGAATCCAGAGATATTCAAATTCACTCGAGCAATAGGCTTCAGTTTCAACTGATCAACTAGCTGTTGAGAAATAAAGGTTTTCTGCGTACCTTGGTCAAAGAGACCACGAGAGGAAATCTTAGATCCCTTATTAATCAATTTTGATTGAGCTGTTGGTAACGTAGTTGTAATAGTCGACTCTGTTGCAAGTACACTTATGTCTTGATGCACCTTGCAATACTGTACAGAAGTAGAATTTGTAGTCTTCTTATGAGGATTAGTTGATATTGATTGATCACTACCACACAAGGAATAATGGTGTTTACCCTTGTGGCACTTGTTGCACATACGTAAGGAGACAGTACAGCTATTGGGGTCATGAGGACCCGTGCACCTTGTGCACCTGTGTAACTCTTGCAAACGATGAATTCGGGTGTTATGGTCTGGATAAGTACCACACTTATAAGTAAGATGTTCATTATTGCAGAACAAACACTTCTTCACTGTAGGATAAGTCATAGGAGTGGTGCTCACTACGGGGTTTATAGGGTTCACTGTGTATATACCTACATTTCGGAGATGATTTATTGAGATCTGGATTTACTACAGTAGTTGCAGTACGTTGGGGTTTATGATGAGTGTTAGTAGAGAAGTTTGAAACACTCTTCCCATCTTGGTTAGCTCTTTGTCTTTCGACTAGGGTATGTAAACCTTCTGTAATTCATTCATGGTTAGAGAGGTACATAGTACCTCTGTACATAGTACTATGTACATGTACATAGTATAGTACTATGTACATTGTACAAAGTACACAATTTATCTAAAGTTTCTCTCGGTAATTTGCGTCTTACAACTACCTTTGTCATCCATTCAGCAGTCTGAATTTGGACTTTAAGGCTTAAGGCCTTGAGTAAAGACTCTAGCTCTAGTCTGAAAGTTTGGAGAGTATCTGTAGAATTATTAGCAGATGTAAATCCAGCAATTTTGGACTAAGATAGTAATAGTTCTTTCCCTGTTATCGTAGTTGCTCTTAAGCAATTGAACAGCTAGGTCGTAACCATCACTGGTCAGTGTTATGTTAAATATTACCTTCAAGGCTTCATTTCGTAACAAGCCTTGTAAATAAGTGAACTTGGTTGTTTGAGGAATGTTCGTTTTAGAGTCTACTGCATCCACGAATTTACTCCAGAAATCATCCCAACTCTCATTCTCGTCACCAGAGAATGTGGGTATATTGATCTGAGGTAGTTTGGCATCAGGATCTGGATGTGCAGTAGAGGCTGTTGTTAATTTGTTTTTAGCAATTTGCTTTTTGAAGGGTTGAAGTTTAGCCTGTACATCATCTTCGTACTGGGCTAAATCATTTACAATGTCCTCAAGTTCAGTTTCACCTATTGAGGTTTGGTAAAGTTCTGTCAAGTACAGATTCATATGCTGATTAATATGCTCGAATTTGCCTTCAGCAACTTGAAGTAAGTCCTCTAATTCAATGTAGTCAACAGGTAACTGTTGTGACAGATTTTGACACTTAGTAATCTGTTGGGTCAAATGACCTTTCAGACCGATAAGGGTCCTTTTCATTTTGTCAGCCGCTTCCATCTTGCTGGGTAAGGGCTGGTCTGATAGTAAATAGTTGTTACTGATGTAACTGGGTTATTGGCTCATTCAATGGAGCTCAATAATAATATAATAGCCTAATGTATTGAATAGACTATACTACCTCGTTTAGAGGTTAATTTGCCTACCTAACAATAGATAGCTAATATATTTGAGTAGTACTCGAATGCCACTATTGTACTTTCTTCCGGTTAGCTCATCAATTATCACCATTCGATCCAACAGTGAATATTCGGCAGTACTCAAAAAAATAATACACGAAATAATATGTTAAAAGCACAAAAGGGTTTTGGTGATCCCACCCCAAATCAGGGTCAGCACAATCTAAATAATATGTATGTACACCAGTACTGTCTAGTACAGTACTCACTAAATAATTCCTACCTAGGAATGACTAAATGATTTAGGCTGCATTTGTACAAACATTAGTATAATTACAGTCTAAATATCCTACCTCATCAAAGGTTGGCATATATGCAATGGTGCAGTAATATAGATATATGGTGCTATGTTTTTGGGATTTTTTGTTTTGATATATATGTTTGTGCTTTGAAACACAAGTAAAAATTTATAAATATATAACACTAAAGCTACTTTATACATAAAGTATTAATAGAAATGTTGATAATAATAAATGAGTTTTAGGCTATAATATGGGCAGTCTGCTGACAGCCGTAAATAATATAATATACTGGTAAATGGCCTAATGATATTAACACACTAGTTTGTGTTAGTAAATAGTTAATTATATGGTGTGCAGGTTAGCTTAATTCTCAGCTATCTAGGTTCGAAGGACCAAAATTTTGTGGGGAAAACCTGACTCCAATAACTAATAATTAAATAAATATTTATATACTTCGATAGCTATGAAGGACCACCACTTTTTGAGAAAAAGTGGAAAACAAAGAGGCAATGGAAAAACTGTACCTAGGAACTAGTGCCCTATGGATCTTGGTAAATCTGTAATACTTATATAAATGGAGTCAAATTAACTTACACAAAATTGGGGGGTTACATGCTAAAAGATTAACACATCTCTAGCATTATTCTGGTGCTGGTTCTTCACCAGAGTAAATCTAATATGAAAGTAAATAAGGTTGAATATATATTATTAATTGGAGGTAAATGCACCTCAATATACTGCTGAAATGTTGAACAGTATCAGTAAATCAATGGATTAGTGTAATTGATCTCTTTAGGAGATCACTACTGTAACTAGAGTTATTGCTACAGATAAAAAAGGGGACAGCTTAGCTGTAAATCTAGTGAGAAGTAATCAGTTGCTATGCTCCACCGACGACGTGTTGCATAGGGCAAATTGTTGCACAGAACGGTGGGGAAGCCTAGCACCTCGGTTGAAGTCGCCTTGGTACTGAAAGGCAATTACATTGTAGAAATCTTCTACATAATAATTAACTACAAATAAATCCTAAATCAATAGGATAATTGTAGGAAATTTCAGCTAACATCTGAGCAATTTATATTCAAGCACTATGAAATCTCTTTGGAGAAAATCAACTAATAAATCATCTATTTAGATGGTAAATTTACTAGAGACACGTACTAGATTTTGTTATTTTGCATTCGGCCTAACGACTGCTAGCCTAAATGTTAATTGTAGCCACATAATAACAAAAAGGTAAACCTAGTTGCCGAGCCTCGGTTCGTTGATGTGGAGACTTGAGCAATTCTTCGTCCTCCAGCTGCTGCTTGAAAGACGTTGATTTTGGAGTTGCTCATATACTATTCTGTGACACGGCTAATGTTATGCCAGATAACGTAGCACCGCTCAACTGATCGTGGGAGCGAAATAAGTAAGTCAAAACACAGCTCTGCTAAACGCTGTCAATGGCGTCAGAGTCGTGTCTCTCGTGTCTAGGGACGCTCTCCTCTCTTCCTCTTCCTTAAGAACATAAGAACAAAGGCAACTGCAGAAGGCCTATTGGCCCATACGAGGCAGCTCCTATTTATAACCACCCAATCCCACTCATATACATGTCCAACCCATGCTTGAAACAATCGAGGGACCCCACCTCCACAATGTTACGCAGCAATTGGTTCCACAAATCAACAACCCTGTTACTGAACCAGTATTTACCCAAGTCTTTCCTAAATCTAAACTTATCCAATTTATACCCATTGTTTCGCGTTCTGTCCTGTGTTGATACTTTCAATACCCTATTAATATCCCCTTTGTTATGTCCATTCATCCACTTGTAAACCTCTATCATGTCACCCCTAACTCTTCGCCTTTCCAGTGAATGCAAATTAAGCTTTGTTAATCTTTCTTCATATGAAAGATTTCTAATTTGGGGAATTAACTTAGTCATCCTACGCTGGACACGTTCAAGTGAATTTTATCCATTCTATAATATGGCGACCAAAACTGAACTGCATAATCTAAATGGGGCCTAACCAGAGCAAGATATAGCTTGAGAACCACACCAGGTGTCTTGTTACTTACGCTGCGATTAATAAATCCGAGTGTCCTATTTGCCTTATTACGAACATTTATGCATTGATCCTTTTGTTTTAAATTCTTACTAATTATAACTCCCAGATCCCTTTCGCAATCCGACTTCGCAATCTCAACACCATCTAGCTCGTATCTTGTAACTCTATCATCATTACCTAGCCTCAGAACTTTACATTTATCAGCATTAAACTGCATCTGCCAGTCCTTTGACCATTTCAAAACCCTATCTAGATCAACTTGAAGTGATAGTGAGTCCTCCTCCGAATTAATTTCCCTACCGATTTTCGTATCATCGGCAAATTTGCAAATGTTGCTACTCAAACCTGAATCTAAATCATTTATATATATTATAAACAACAGAGGTCCCAAGACAGAGCCTTGAGGCACTCCACTTACAACATTTTCCCACTCTGACTTGACTCCATTTATACTAACTCTCTGTTTCCTTTGGTATAGCCATGCCCTAATCCAGCTTAATATAGCACCCCCAATACCATGAGCCTCTATCTTTTTAATCAGTCTTTCATGTGGCACTGTATCGAAAGCTTTGCTAAAGTCAAGGTACACAACATCACAATCCTTACCACTATCAACTGCCTCAACTATGCTAGAATAAAAAGATAACAAATTTGTTAAACATGAACGGCCATTTATAAAACCATGTTGCGACTCAATTATTAATTTATGTTTTTCAAGATGAAGACGAATTTATTTGCTATTATAGATTCGAGTAACTTTCCCACAATAGACGTTAGGCTAATTGGTCGATAGTTAGACGCAAGTGATCTATCTCCTTTCTTAAAAACTGGTATCACATTAGCAACTTTCCAAAACTCTGGCACTCTGCCTGACTCTATTGATTTATTAAATATGATTGACAGTGGGTCACAAAGCTCCTCTTTGCATTCTTTCAGCACTCTGGCAAACACTTCATCCGGCCCTGGGGATTTGTTGGTTTGAGTTTTACTATTTGTTTAAGAACATCCTCCCTGGTAACTGCTAAACTCGTCAACCTGTCCTCGTCCCCACCCACATAGACTTGTTGGGCTGAAGGCATATTGTTAAGTTCCTCTTTAGTAAATACAGATACAAAATATTTATTAAAAATACTACTCATCTCTTCATCACTATCTGTTATTTGACCTGTCTCAGTTTTTAATGGACCTATCCTTTCCCTAGTCTTAGTTCGATATAACTGAAAAAACCCTTTAGGATTTGTCTTTGCTTGCCTTGCAATACGAACTTCATAGTTTCTTTTTGCTTTCCTTATCTCTTTTTTAACATTTCTAACTAGTTGTACGAATTCCTGTTCTAAAGTGACCTCCCCATTTTTAATCCTCTTGTACCAAGCTCTCTTTTTACCTATAAGATTCTTCAAATTCTTTGTTATCCACTTTGGGTCATTAGTAATCGATCTATTCAATTTGTGTGGTATACTACGTTCCTGTGTTTTGTTTAGAATATTCTTAAATACGTTATGAATTGAATCTACATCGAAATCCCCATTTACATCACCTATCGCTGGGTTCATGTCTCGCTCCAAATCTGGCACTTTAACAGAATTTTCCTTATTGCACATGCGCGGCTCTCGATATACATCTCGAGCTTAAATGAATATGTATTTATCGCAATTGACTAAGGAAGGAAGAGGTAATAACAAATATTAATATCACATTAAATTCTTCTGTGATAAAATAGAATTTCTCGTAACATAAATTGGCTTATTAAAGTTGTGCAGCCAATCGAGGAAATTAAAGTAAAATCATTTGCATCAAAGTAATTTCCTCTAGAATGTTTAATGTTAATTAAATAAGGGAGCTTCAGTAAGTAGTAGTATACTACGAAATTAAACGTAACTATTTTTAGTAAATGAAATGATAAACTGGACTCTTGTTATAAATCCAACTAAATGTGGAGAAAATTCATGTTACTGCCTGTCCTTCTCACGTCGTCACTCGGACTAGGAAGAATTTGGCAATGAATAAATCATAATAATGATTAAATCTATAAGTTAGTAATTTTAGTAACTACTTTGGTTAATTCAAAGGTTGTATAAATACAATGATGTATAAAACTGTTGGTTATTTCCAACAAATACATTGAAGCAGTGAAGTCAATACATTCAAACAGCGAAGTCAATACATTGAAACAGAGAAGTCAATACATTGAAACAGGGGAGTCAATACATTGAAACAGGGAAGTCAATACATTGAAAGAGGGAAGTCAATACATTGAAACAGTATAGTCAATACATTGAAACAGTGTAGTCAATACATTGAAACAGTGTAGTCAATACATTGAAACAGGGGAGTCAATACATTGAAACAGGGGAGTCAATACATTGAAACAGTGTAGTCAATACATTGAAACAGGGGAGTCAATACATTGAAACAGTGTAGTCAATACATTGAAACAGGGGAGTCAATACATTGAAACAGTGTAGTCAATACATTGAAACAGTGTAGTCAATACATTGAAACAGTGAAGTCAATACATTGAAACAGGGGAGTCAATACATTGAAACAGTGAAGTCAATACATTGAAACAGGGAAGTCAATACATTGAAACAGTGTAGTCAATACATTGAAACAGGGGAGTCAGTAGGATGGAGCAGTTTAGTCCAAGTCGCAACACTATTTTGTCAATGGAATTATACATTAAATTCAATGTCATACAACAACTAGTCACCGTCGCTCGTTAGTCAGGTTAAATAAAACACTGGGTGGGTGACCGTGCATACACTGGCCTATGGCTAGTGGAATATACAAAACAGGCTTCCTGTCCCCGATAACGGTATACCATACGTTGATAATAGTCTACTTTTATCCGTAGTGTCCTTTTCTCTCTGGTTAAGCGTAGGTTCAGTGTGAACAGGTTCTAAATTACAACACTGTTAGAACACTATAAAACACAGGTCATGTATAAACATTAAATTTACTTGCCGCCTGCACATATTTACCTCGCTCTAAATATTGTTATGGAAAAACACCTTGGCATCTTTGCTTTTTAATATTGAATGTTTCCGTAAAAACATAGGTCCGAGACCGCGAATTTCAAACTGTTTACTTTGTCCTACACAGGAAAATGCTGAGAAAAGTGTTCAAAAAAACCTCTGTGGCAGAACGTGCAAAATTTGTACAGATGTGGAGGAGCGGATACTCGGCCCGAGCCATCGCTAGACTGTGTGGCTCCAGCGTCTCCACCGTGTGCAGGTGGATACAACGCTGGAATCAGGGAGAAAGCTTGAACACAAACTTGCAGTGGAAAACAAAGTTTTCAAAATGTCTCAACAAGGACTCGAGGACCTCTCAGTTACTGAGGCCAATGCCATACAGACCGTCAATGAGTATCTCTCACCCGACGTATATTACCTATATGCCGAATTCACCATTATATCACTGTCTGAATTATCCAGTAGAATACCCTCAATCATCCAGCATTTATACATGGAATTCTTTGCAATATATTAGTTTATAACCTGCGCTCCGGTCCTTGGAAAGAAACCTTGTTCAGTTTGGATATAATTACTTGTTTGAAAAACTAATTAGTTCCAAAAATTAAATATACAAAATATTTGAAAAAGTTTTCATTCACTATACTCCAATGGAGGCTGCAACGTGTGTCTAAATTTTTTGAAAGTTCTTAAAAAACATGCCCCTAAGATTATTTCTTAAATAATTATATGATAATGATCAAATCCACAAGCGCCGTGATGAGGGTTGGAACCTACATCCGAGAGGATCCCAGACGCGCCTTAATCGACTGTGCCACGACACAGTCAAAAGAATTGCAACCGGGAGGTCATCTGATCTCACACGGATCATGCAGCCTCTCCTAGACACAAAACAGAGTTTTACACAATTCCCTCAATCACCTGGGATCTGTCAACAAGATGTTCTATCTCTTCGCCCTTACTTCATTACAAACAGAAATCATAATAGCGTGATGCATCAAATGATACCCTTGGCGTCTTTGCTTCTTAATACTGAATGTTTCCATAAAAACATATCTCCGGGATCCTCTCGGACGTAAGTTCGAACCCTCATCACGGCCCTTGTGGACTTGTTCTTTTGCTGCATCACGCAACTGTGATTTCTTTGTGTATATGATAACGCTTTGGAAGTAAAGGTCAGCACATTTTCAATTATATCTGGAGACAAGTCAACAATAATGTATAGATCCTCTAGACAAGTCTATAATAATGTACAGAACTCCCAGACAAGTCTGCAATAATGAACACACCCCTTGACCAGTCTACAATAATATTCGGACCACTCCCCCCCCCCACCCAGACAAATCCACAATAATCTACAGATCCAGACAAGGTCACAATAATATAAATCCCGACAGGCAAGTCCACACTAATGTACAGACCCCCAGGCAAGTCCACAATAATATGCAAACCCCCGCTCATGTCCACAATAATGAACAGATTCCCAGACAGGTCCCTAATAATTTACAGACATCCCCCCCCCCCCAAGACAACTCCACAATAATGAATAGATTTAAAAAAAATCAATGAAAACGTTTACAGTCTCACAAAGGTGAACGATATCATACTCAGCCCCATACATTTCAAACAATAACATACACTGTATCAAACCAGTCAAAGATTCCGTACACAGCTCCTGATTGGTTAGTGACAACGTACTCAGATCCAGACAAGTCAACTACAAACTATATAGTCCCATACAAGTTAACGATATCTCAAAGATTCACAGACAAGTCAACGATAACATGCAGTCCTTGACAAATCAGTAAGAACGTACAGAATTTAAGTGAACTCAATAATAACTTACAGAGATCTATTCACGTCAAACATAACATTCACAGTCCTAAAACCATTATCAATAACGTACTCAGCTACATATGTGACGCTATCGTGTACAGACTTGTCAGTGGTAACAGAGTCTCAGATAACAAAGATAGTTTACATCCAGAGTTCCAACAATAACGTATAAGAACTGAAACATGTCATCAATAACGCCCAAACAATTGCACAATAACATACACAGTCCCAGAAATTATAACTTTAATAAACACAGCCTTGGATGCATGAAGGATAGCGAGCAGATCCCCAGACACGTCAACAATACTGTAATAGTAGAGACGAGTCACCAACTTTGTCATGCATGCTGTCGGACGATCACTTTCTATGTTCCAAATTCTTCAAATTTTATTTGTCAAAATAATGAATTCTAGACCCTGTTATTGAATTATTCGTCTCATTAATAATTAAACACATGTGCTATTAATGACCGAAATTTTGTTCTCTAGGACAGAGTTGCTCATGCTTCTGTTGGTTGTGATTACATAAACAACTACTCTGGAAATAATAACATTTCTGGTTCATGTATTTCGGCGATACATATTCAATGATTTAGAACCAAATAATTATCTTAACACTACTAGTACAACTTCTTCTATCACAAATAACAGTACCAACACTACTACTACTACTACTACTCTTATTATGTTTATAAATACTGTAAATACTACTACCAACATTACTGCTTAAAATTTTAATTAGAATTATTATCCTACATAAATAGATTAATATAATCATACATGTGTAATGTATTATATATAATACCATGTTACACAAACTCTAAAAACCTAATACAGGGACAAATACATGTCATATATTGACAATATTGATAATATTGATTATAATAATATCGGGAAAATCGGTCGGAGCCATGAGGAGGATTCGAACCCGCTCACTTGGGTAAAACCCAAGCGTTTAATCCTCTAAAATTCCGCGATTAAAATCCTATAAATAATCCTATAATCTAGGAAAAATCCACTAGGAGTCCTAAGGCTTCCAACTGAAGCTCGGGTTTCAAGTACGAGGGTTCGAATCCTCCTCACGGCTCCTACGGATTTTCTCATTGATATGTCACGTTACTGTGATTTCATTGTGCAGTAATAATAATAAAAGTCAGGGAAATCACAATAGCAGGATATATCAGTGAGGGCTTAGCTCGTGCAGCGTTGAGATCCGCAACATCCTGGCCAATGCCAGACGCTCACCATACCCCTGAGCCACGACGTGCTCAAAAGCTATTCAACCTGGTACGCTAATGTGTCCTCTAAGGATCCTGTAGGCCCACCTGTTGCCACAAACAGTTGTTACGAATAGCCCGCAAGCACATACGAGTTGGCATGGAGCTCTCCACTGTACCTAGATGCGAGCTATTCATAAAAATTGTTGTTGGCAACAAGTGGAGCTAACAGGATGCTCACAGGACACAGTAGTGTCCCGAGTTGAATAGAATTTGATCATGTAGTGGTTCAAGTATAGGGCACCGGAAATTTCGTTCATTGCCCGCTCTGCTCTTGCGATTTTCACAAAAATAATAATAATAATATTAATTATATTATTAATAATAATTATATTATTAATAATATATTATTATTAATATTATATTATTATTAATCTAAATAAATAAAAATGGAAATGTTCGTTTGTTCAAAATCTCTAATCTCCGAAAGTTCTTCACCGATTGCTTTGAAATTTTCACACAATGTTCCATTCGCAACCGGCCAGATTTTTATATACATACTATATAGATGTCACGTCTGTGACGGTAAAAAAAACATGCTTTTCTGAAAAACTGTGTTTTTCAGGTATTTTTCATGTGAGGGATAGCTTCGAAACCTGTTTACCGATTTCGTTGAAAATTGACACAAGATTGCATTCAAATAGGCGCGTGTTTTTATATATCTACTATATACATGCCTTACCTGTGACAGGAAAAAACATGCTTTTATTGAAAAACAGCCCCATCTGTTGGACGTAAGAGCAACACACGCTGTAATCTCAAAAAGTTCTTCACCAACTGCTTTGAAACTTTGACACAACGTTGCATTCGAACAGGCACGTCTTTTTATATACTTACTATATAGATGCCACCCCTGTGACAGGTAAAAACTTGGGTTTTTGAAAAACAGCGCCATCTGTTGCACATAAAAGCAACATTCACGCTATACTAAATATGTTATAATTCCATTTCAATGTCTCTGATTGCATTGATAATTGAATTTTCATAGATTATGATTTATTTTCATTTTGATTTAATTATTTTGTGTAAATTGCATTGGAATTGAGCTGTTGTTTACCATGCTGTTAATTTTGTGAGTATAGTTTATTTTGTATTTTTTCATATTTTCATTTAATTTTTTAACTGGTTTCAGTTAAAATATGAAATGATGTAAATTTCATTCACATCATTCATGTGAAAAATATATTTCAGTGATGTGAACATCAAATCACTTGATGTTCACTATTTTCTGATGGGCACATCAGATCATTTGGGAAGGCATTGGACGAGGAACTGGGGAATAGTAGGGATGACGAGGGGACGGAAGTGAGAGATGGTGGGGAGGACGAGGGGGACTAGAGAGAGGGGGTAATGGTGGGGAAGGGTGAGGGGACGGGGGAGTTTGGGATGGTGGGGACGAGGGGATGGGGGAATGGAGAATGGTGGGGAAGACAAAGGGACAGGGGATTGGGGCACGGTGGGAAGGAAGAGGGGATGGTGGAGTGGAGAATGGTAGGGAGGACAAGGGGATGGTGGAGTTGGAAATGATTGGGAGGCTGAGGAGATGGGTGAGGAGAGAATGATGGGGAGAACTGGGGGACAGGGAAGGTTGCTGTGGCTCAGTAACGCATATGCGTTGCTGAGCCACAGCAACGCGTGGCCGGGTACTGCTAGTATATAAATAAAAATGGAAATGTTCGTTTGTTCAAAATCGCTAATCTCCGAAAGTTCTTTACCAATTGCTTTTAAATTAAAACACAACGTTCCATTCACATCCGAGCAGGTTTTTAATACATAGTATATAGATGTCACGTCTGTGGCGGAAAAAAACATGCTTTTTTGAAAACCCATTTTTTCATGTGTTTTTCATGTGAGGGAAATCTTCGAAACCTCTTTACGAATTCCTTTGAAATTTTGACACAACGTTGTATTCGAATAGGTGCACGTTTTTATATACCTACTATATACATGCCTAACCTGTGATTGGAAAAAACAAGCTTTTTGAAAACCAGCGCCATCCGTTGGATGTAAGAGCAACACACGCTTTAATCTCCAAAAGTTCTTCACCAATTTCTTTGAAATTTTGACACAACGTTCCATTCGAATGAGCACAACTTTATATGTATCTACTATATAGATGTCACACCTGTGACAAAGAAAAAAATGCTTCATTTGAAAAACAGAGCCATCTGTTGCATGTAATAGCAACACACGCTATTCTAAATATGTTATGATTCCATTTCAATGTTTCCGATTGCATTGACAAATTGAATTTTCATAGATTTCCACATTTTTTTTAATGTGATTTTATTATTTTGTGTGACATTGCATTGGAATTGAGATGTGTTGTTTAAAATACCGTTCATATTGTAAGTATAATTTGGATGTCACACCTGTGACAGGTAAAATCATTCATTTTTGGGGGAAACAGCCCCATCTGTTGCATGTTAGAGCAACACACGATATACTAAATATGTTACGATTTCATTTCAGTGTTTCCGAATACAATGACAAATTTAAATTTCATAGATTTCCATATTTTTTCAATTTGATTTCATTATTTTTTGTGTCATTGCTTTGGAATTGAGCTGTGTTGTTTACTATACTGTTCATTTCGTCAGAATAAGTATAGATGCCACACCTACGACAGATAAAGACATGCTTAAAAAAAAACAGTGCCATCTGTTGCACGTAAGAGCAACACACGCAATATTACATATGCTACGATTCCATTCCAATGTTTATGATTCACAGATAAATTGAATTTTCATAGATTTTGATTTATTTTCATTTTGATTTAATTATTTTGTCTGACATTGCATTGGAATTGAGCTGTGTTGTTTACCATACCATTCATTTCATAAGTATAAATATAGATGCCACACCTGTGAAGGGTAAAAACATTCTTTTTTTAAGTAACAGCGTCATCTGTTGCACATAGGATCAACAAACGTTATACTATATCCTTCACAATTTCATTTCAATGTTTCCGATTGCATTGACAAATTGAATTTTCATAGATTTCTATTTATTTTCATTTTGATTTAATTATTTAGTGTGACAATGCATTGGAATTGAGCTATGTTGCTTACCATACCGTTCATTTTATTAGTATAAGTATAAATGCCACACCTGTGACAGGTAAAAACATGTTTTTTTTTTAAACAGCATCATCTGTTGCACATAGGAGCAACACACATATGTACTAAATATGTTACAATTCCATTTCAATGTTTCTGATTTTATTGATGAAATGAATTTTCATAGATTTTTATTTAATTTCATTTTGATTTAATTATATTGTGTGACATTGCGTTGGAATTGCGTTGTATTGTTTATCATACTGTTCATTTCGTAAGTTTATTTTTATATTTTTTCATTGTTTTTCATTTGTTTTTTTTACCTGTTTTTCATATATTTCAGTGATGAGAACATCAGATCATTGGATATTCCAAATTTTCTGATAGGAACATCAGATTATTTGGGAATGCATTGGACGAGAGGGTGGGGAATGGTGGGAGGACGATGGGTGGGAACGGGAGATGGTGGGGAGGACGAGGGACAAGGGAGGGAGGTAATGGTGGGGAAGATGAGGAGACAGGGGATTAATAATAATCTTTATAAATGAAAATAGAAATGTTCGTTTGTTCAAAATCGCTAATCTCAGAAAGTTTTTCGCCGATTGCTTTGAAATTTTCACACAACATTCCATTCGTATCCGAACGAGTTTATATATACATATTATATAAATGTCCTTCTATGACAGAAAAACATGCTTTTTTTGAAAAACCTTTTTTTTCATGTGTTTTTCATGGGAGCGAAATCTACGAAACCTCTTTACCGATTGCTTTGAAATTTTGACATAACGTTGCATTCGAATAGCCGCGTGTTTTATATACCTCCTATATGCATGCCACACCTGTGACAGGGAAAATAGTTTTTTTTTTAAATAGAGCCATCTGTTGGACATAAGAGCAACACACGCTGAAATCTCCGAAAGTTCTTCATCAATTGCTTTGAAATTTTGATACAACGTTTCATTCGAATACACATGTGTTTTTATATACCGACTATATAGATGCCACACCTGTGCCATGTAAAAACATGATTTTTTTGAAAAACAGCACCATCTGTTGCACATAACAGCAACTCATGTTATGCTAAATATGTTACGATTCCATTTCAATGTTTCCAATTGCACTGATAAATTGAATTTTCATAGATTTCGACATTTTTTTCATTTGATTTCATTATTTTGTGTGACATTGCATTGGAATTGAGCTGTGTTATTTAAAATACCGTTCATATTGTAAGTACAAGTACGGATGTCACACCTGTGACAGGTAAAATCATAAATTTTTTGGGGAAACAGCCCCATCTGTTGCATGTAAGAGCAACACATGATATACTAAATATGTTACGATTTCATTTCAGTGTTTACGAATACATTGACAAATTGATTTTTCATATATTTCGATATTTTTTGAATTTGATTTCATTATTTTTTGTGTCATTGCATTGGAATTGAGCTGTGTTGTTTACTATACTGTTCATTTCGTGAGT